>QGSO01001003.1:0-89312 GCA_011037825.1 Carya cathayensis
TTCTTAAATACAACTTAATTCACCCCCCCTCTTGTGTTACTCATCTGGGCAACAATTGTTATTCTTGTTTAATATATATAAATATTTATAGCTTGTCTCATAGCCAAAAAGTTAGAATGGGTAAACTTGTTAATTTTCATGTCATCATCATGAAAATCATCAAAGTTCATTTACTCAATTTTGCCCGGTGTTAGAATCTTTCTATAAAATAAATGGAGTACGAAGCAATAATAATTAAATACAATTTTCCCGTCAAATGGTCCTCCTTCCTCCTTAATTGACTGTAAAAATCATTACAAAAAAAGATGATCATATTACTTGGAAATTTCTTGATAACATGCATTTGAGGTAGAAGATTGCCACTCACTGTGAGGAAAAAGAATACTTTAAAAGCTAACAAATAGACAAGAACCTTTTATCTTCATGCCCCACATCATGCACATTTAGGAGAGGCAATTTGAAAATAAGCATGTAAAGCAAATAGGATACACGTCTTCCCCTTTCTTTCTTTTGTTTTAAAAATTGAATGTAATGTGTAATGCTTTCAATTTTGGTATACCATATACTAAAAGGATATTCAAACCTATACCATACGTTCAAACCATCTCTCTTCTTTTTTTAAATGTATGACTCTATTATGGTAGACTTAAATATCAACTCCATTATTCTTGATTGAGTGTGATATATAGAAGACTTAAAGATTTAGGTAGACATCTCTCTCTTAGTAAATGACTCTCTTTTTCTTTGATTGTTATTCATGATTAATTTATATATACATATAGCTTGTCTTATAGCAAAAAAGAACGGGTAAATTAACTTGTTAATTTTCATGTCATCTTCATGAAATTGATCAAAGTTTATTTACTAATTCATTGCATAAAAATTGGAATAAAAATCCAATATTCTTTATCTAGGCCAATAATATTCCTAATTAATGAGAGTAGAGAGAGAGTGAGATCGTTCTGATCCAAATGAATCGAGATTGGATTTAAAGAGAGAGTACAAAGCAATAATACTGAAATACAATTTTTCAATCAAATGGCCTTCCTTCCTCCTAATTTAAATCATTAAAATAGAAGAGGATCATATTACTTATGAATTTCTTGATAGCATGCATTTGTCGTACAAATTCACCACTCACGGTGAGAAAAAAAGAGTACTTTGAAAACCAACAATTAGGCAAGAATCATCTGCCTTCGTACCACACACCATGCACATTTATGAGAGGCAATTTAAAAATCAATGTATAAATCAAATAGGCTATCCCACGACTTCCCCTTTCTTTCTTTCATTTTAAAAATTGAATGCAATGTGTAATGCATTCAGTTTTGGTATACCACGTACTACATGGATATTCAAACCTATACCATAGGTTCAAATCATCGCTCTTCTTTTTTTACATGCATGACTCTATTATGGTAGACTTAAATATCAACTCTATTATTTTTGATTGAGTGTGATATATAGAAGACTTAAAGATTTAGGTAGATATCTCTCTCTTAGTAAATGACTCATTTTCTTTGATTTTTATTCATGATTAATATATATACATAGGGGTGGCAATATGTCACACGACCCGTTAACCCAACATGAATACGACACGATAATAACGGGTTAGGGTTTAGCCTTAACGGGTTCGGGTCAAAACGGGTTGACCCGTTAAGACATGATTGCTTAACGGGTTGATAACGAGTCAACTCGTTTTAACTCGTTATGACACGTTAAGAAAGTTAAAGTTACAATTATACCCTTATACTTAAAAATAAAATTGTTAGAATTTCAATTTCGATATTTTTATTATTTGGATTGTAGTTTTGGACTTATAATTAGTTTATAATTTTTATAGATATTGTGATTTTAACATTTATATAAAATTATGCTAAATTTAATCAGGTCAAAAAGGTTAATTTAGGGCCTATTCAACCCATTTACATAAATAGTTTAAAATGAGTTGTATTGTGTCGTATTAACCTATTTCGTAATATTTTTTTAATTTCTTTGTTTACTTATAAAAAAAAAACATATGTCGTAATATTCATTAATGGGTCAAAATGGGTTGACACGACACGATCCGTTATGTTAATGGGTCGTGTTAGGGTTTGAGTTTTTGACACGATAAGCTTTAACAGGTCGGATTAGGGTTGACCTAGATGACCAGTTAACATGATTTGATACGACACGAACACGACCCGTTAACAAGATTTGACACTCCTAAAATACATATATCTTGTCTTATAGCAAAAAAGAAAGGGTAAATTAACTTGCTAATTTTCATGTCATCTTCATGAAAATCATCAAAGTTCATTTACTTATTCATTGCATAAAAATTAGAATAAAAATTCAATATTCTTTATCTAGGCGAGTAATATTCCTAATTAATGAGAGTAGAGAGAGTGTCATCGAGATAGTTCTGATCCAAACAAATTGTGATTGGATTTAAAGCTTGGATTTATATTGGTGCTTCTAATTTTTCTTAATTAGCAAGTTTGGCTAAAGGCTTTGTAGCTAATTGTTGTTGAATGTTGTGCCAAGACAATAAAGAAAAATGATATTTTTAGTCATGGTAATTTTTTTGAGCACGCCTATTAATCACACTAGCTGATTTGTTTATATCTTGAATTAGTACAAAGAAAGAACGGGTCACTTTGTGTCATCCATCTCCATGAACATCATTTCAAGTTAATTGAATCAATTCAATAAAATATTGGAAAGAAAATCCAAGAATTATCTAGACAAGTAAATAATTCCCAATAAGAGTATATTCCGAACCGAGGGAGATGATGGAGAGAAAGTTCAGACAAAAGGGTTTTTCTAATTGCATTTTCAATTAATATTTCATCTTTCTATCCTTCAGTTCAGGTATTGGTCTTTTGTAGTTGTCTTTGCAGCTTCACGTTGACAAAATCAATGGGTTAAAGGCCACCCTTTTTGATCTCCTCCCCAAGATCAACATTCGCATTAGAAATATGATCAAAACTGCATGAATAGGAAATCATTGGCACTGTTAAGAGAGGAGCACAATCTACTACTACTATGCACGAGCACTGCACAAGGAAGAGCCTAGAAGACCTACGGCACATTCCAGAAGAATCAAAGAGAGATACCTAACAAAAAAGATGAGCTGGCATATATTTGTGTACATTCTATTATGGCTATACGCCTATAAAATGTATTCACTTGGTGTACTAAGCATCAACGAAAAATAGAGCAATATTTGATTCTTCTCTTTTCCATTTAGACCTTCTATCATACACTTGGGTTGTTTCTTTCTTCTTTAGGCACGAGTATCCTCATCTATCTAGATCAAGTTTTGTGATGACCCGTTTTTACGTGTATTTTCAATGAAGGAATATTTTAATTTAATTAATATTATAGTGCTTGTATTTTAAATAATCGGATTTAATTGGATTTCATTCGCTGTTGAGTTTAAAATTGCTGTTTAATTTATTTTAGCTTTACGTTGTGTTTCAAATATTTTCTTAGTGTTTGTTTATTTATTTGATGTGATGTTTAATTTATTTTAGTCGTTTTATGTTTTTAATGTCGTTTTCGGCGGAACAGTTTCTGGATCCCGGAAGTGAAGTTTGGACTGCATTTCTTTTCCCCTTATTTTCTTTTTCCTTTTTCTTTTTCCTTCCTTTTTCTTTTCCTTCTTTTCTTTTTTTTTTTCCCTTTCTTTTTCTCCTTTCCGGTTTCCTCCCCCGTGCGCTACGTCTTTCTCTCTCTCTCCCTTCTCTCTTTTTTTTTCCTTGCCGCGCAGCCCTCTTTGACCGGCCGTATCTCCGCCTTCCGGTGGAGGTGTCGTACACCACCCCCGCCATTCTCTTCCCCTCCCACCAGACTACATCCCCACCAATTTTCAGGACCATCGGACCCACCGTTAGCCGCCACGAGCCCCTCAAAGTCGCTGCCCCTGCTCTGTTTTTCACTCTGTTGCCGCCACCTTCAACCGCCTAGAACCGCCGCTTGCCGGCGGCGTGGCCTACACTACCCACCCAGAAAACTTCCCCTCCCTCCGGCGCACCACCCCACCAAAGATCTCCCCCAACCGACCGGCCGTTTAGCCGGAAAAGCGCATCTAAGCGCACGGTTTTTCACCGTTTCCGGCGCCGTCGCACCACCTCCGGCCACCATCTCTTCACCACTTCTTCCCCTACCTCTTGCCGACCTAACCCACCCATTTCCGGCCTATATCGGCCACCGGAGCAGCTCCTACGAGCTCAACTCCGATTTGCACGTTTTTCGCTTCTACTGGCGTTTTCGCCGCCACCCACGGCCAAAACTCACTTCCACTAGCTTCATAAACATCCCTAGACCATTCCCTATCAATTGGGTGTCTTGGTTTGGCCCTGTTCAAAAGTGGGTATTCTGCGACCCACGGCTACAGTGCATTTGCACTGTTACGTTGCTGTCCGCCCATCGTTTTCCGCGCGCCGAACCTTCTAAAAATCCTATATAGCTTTGTAAGTATTTTCCAAACTCTACTTTTAGATTTAAATATATTTTGCTCTTTCAATAAATTATTTGGTTGGTTTGTTGATTCCGGACTGAGTCCGAGGAGTTCAGGGGTCGGATAGATGGATGACGGAGTTGCTTGATTTGTTGTTTTATGGTTGGTTGATTTTGTCGAGCATTGAGATTTCATTTACATGGTGCATGCACGTGCATTTTATTTAAATTGAGAAAATCATGTTTTATTGGCGTAAATGGATTTAGGGTGCGTGTGTACCACGACCCAAGCCGGGATGGGGTATTATCTCGGTGGAGCTCCTCTGGTCACTCGGGAGCGTAATATACTGAGTGACGTCCCCTGAGTCGAGGCTTGGCTACGAACACGCGGGGCGTGGAACCGAGCGACAATGGGAGCGGGGGCTAGGGGATGCTTGGCTACGAACGCGCCGGGCGTGGAACTGGGCATCGCCCTATGCACCGACTCCGTGGCCCTTCGCTGGCGAGGGCTAGAGGATGCTTGGCTACGAACGCGCGGGGCGCGGAACTGGGCATCGCTCGTTTAGGTGTCATACGCGTGGCGGATACCCGCGATGTGGCACAGGAGCCAGGGTGTGCGGATGACCCCTAGGGGAGGTCATGGTGCATACGAATTAAATGGATTGAGTTGGATATGGGCCAAATGGACTTTTGGCGTGATATTTGGAAAGGTTATGTTTTTGGGCCAAATGGGACTTTTGGCGTGTGTGGAAAAATATGGTTTTTGGGACATGTGCATTGGCATTCTCTCATGCATATTGTTTGAGTTTTAATATGTTTTTATCTAGTGATTTTTAGATTTTACTTACCTGCGGCACCATTTTTGGTACCGTATATTTTGGTGCAGGGATCGAGGAGGAGGAGGAGGCTGAGCCCGAGGATGCGGCTCCGCCGGAGTTTTGAGAGCTTTGGAGTTGGCTTGAACAATATTTGTATTTGTAATATTTTATTATGTATGATTTGAACAGCCTTATGTTTTAATCAAGAAAATTCTAGTACTTAGTTTTATGTCTTTGCTATCCACTGCGTATATCTTCGTGCACATTTGTTGCTTGCACACACTTGGCACTCGTCGATAGGGTGGTGACCCGGATTGTCACCATCCGGACGTCTCGATTTTCCCCGTATCCGTACGTGGGGATTTGGGGGCGTCACAAGTTTCACGTTGATGCCAAAGTGGATCCATAAGGCGTGTACAATGCTGCCTGAAGTGAGTTATAGGCGTGTGCAATCCTCATCTATCAAGCTACTTGCTAACTGAAAAGATTGCATTCACCATCATGATTTTGAAAACTTTCACCAAAGAATAACTCTAAATATTGCTAACTACATTCACACATTTTATAGTCGTGTACAATCCTCATGTATCAAGGAATTGCTCATCTAGTAGTTGACCTTTGTGTAGATCGACTGCCAATTCCATCCATTAAGATACAATAATACTAGAAGTACAAATGACACTTAGAAAAAAAAAAGACAACATATTACTTGACTAAGTTTCATTTACTACTTCTTACGATTCACCTTTATTCGAGTTTGGCATTGTTTCTTGCCAAAAATCTTGATAACCCAATCTTGCTTTCTAGTTGTCACAATGTGCCCAATAACAACTCCAAATATGAATCCACATCCATATCCCATCACAACTAATTTCCAACCAAATTCAAAGAAAAATTTTGGACCCTGATTCTTTTCAAAGCTGGTTGAAGGTGGAGGTGTTGAAATGTCAGAATCTCCACAGATTTTGGACAATGGCCTTCCACACAGTCCTCTATTATCTTCGAATGAAGTATTTTCAAATGTTCCAAATTGTTGCCCGTCTGGTATAGATCCAGTGAGGCAGTTATGTGACACATTAAATTTTGAAAGGAAATTGAGCTGGGTTAATTCAGGAGGTATCTCTCCGAACAACTTGTTTTGAGAAAGGTCTAATGATTCTAGCTGTGTCAAGTTCCCAAAGGATGATGGGATATGACCAATGAAAGCATTATTTGAGAGGTTTAGCACATGACGTGCTTTTAGATTCCCCAGGTTTTCTGGAATATCTCCTTCAAATCTGTTGCATGAGAAATCTATGACTGTGAGGCCATCTTGGATCTTCTTATACTCCAACTCCACACCTTTGATCACCATTGTAATTGAAAAGTAGATCGAGTAGCTCATGTAATATAAATTCTTTACACTAATGGATTTCATGGCATCCTATTGTGTGAAGTATCCTATAGGCAAATTTCCAGAGAAATGGTTGTGAGAGAGGTCAATGATACGCAAGTTGGGGAATGTGCAATTTGTTTCAGAACTCCTTATTGCATCGTGGAATGAATTAGAATGGAGAAGCAGAATATTCAACTGTTGAAGAGTTCCCAACCAAAAGGGAGATGTATCATTGATTTGATTGCGGCCAACATGAAGATACTCAAGCTCAGTACAGTTGGCCACAGATCTTGGCAAATGACCCTGTAATTGGTTTTGACGTAAGTCCAGCATCCTTAGGAGGCATCCTTTTGCCCATGTTTTCGGGATAGTGCCGCCGAAGTTGTTGCTTCGTAGTATTAGTGTTGACAAAGATTGACTCAAGTTGTCAAAACATGGATGAATCATGCCACTCAATTAGTTATAGGACAAATCAAGCACTATAGGTGAACTCATATTGCAAATAACTGGTGAAATCCTTCCGGTGAGTGAATTACTGCTGATGAAATAATACGCTAGGGATGGTGGTGGAATTGGAAGTGATCCATGCATCGTGTTATTTTTAAAATCAATATATATGAGATCTGGCCATGGGATAATTGCTGGAAAATTTTCAATGCCAGTGAGAAAGTTGTTAGAAAGGTAGAGCCATTGAAGAGATTCTTTACTTACATTATACATCCATTTGGGTATCAAGCCTTGAAGATTGTTGCCTTCTAGATTAAAGGTCTCCAATTTACTTTGGTTTTGTAATATATTTGGGAACTTGGTTAGGCTGAGATGAGCTAATTGTAAAATTTTAAATTGTGGAAGAATGTTGTTTGAACTAGCTTTGGTGAGCCATTACAAATCGTTGAATGAGTTTTGTGAAAGGTCTAGCCAAGTGAGTTGGGTAAGGTTACTGAACGAATTTGGGATGGCTCCTGAAAAATTACAATTGTCAATTGTGAAGGCAATTAAGGAATTAAGGTTTCCAATTGAAGCAAGTAGATTACCAGAGAAATTTGTGCTGCCAAGAAATAACTTCTCCAGAGGAGAGTTTGTGTCAAATTCGGGCAAATGACCAGTGAGATCTTCATTGTATGAAATAGATAGGCCCTGTAGGTGTGGTAGCTGAAAAAATCTGGTTGGGAATTGCCTGTACAGTCCGCCACTATCCAGAGTTAGAAATTTTAAAGAAGATAAATTTGCCAAACTTTCAGGAACAATGGAAGATATGTTGATACCAGAAAAGTCAAGCGTTTCAAGGTGGTTAAATTTTGCACTAAACTTGTCAGACTTGTGGTATATAAATAATTATAACCATCAGAAGAATACAGAGACACAAAGAGAAAAGACAACTTGGATAGGTATTGAATTTCAAAGGGGATTTGTCCTGAAAAATGGGAGTTGGAGAGGTCCAGATGTGTTAGGCTTGAAAGATTACCAATCTCAGATGGGATTTGGGAGTGATTGAAGTCATTATAAGCAAGAGTAAGGCTTTGAAGATGATGAAGGCGGAAGAGACTACTATTGGAGGTGATAGAACCATAGAGACAGCTGCTCTTAAGGTTGAGGGCAATGACATGACCCGTGTCTTGGTTGCATTCAACCCCATCCCATGCACAACAATTGGTATTATTTCCATCCATTCTCCATGATGCAACCTCAGGATGGTTCCGCTCAGTGTATTCGCACATAGAGTTGTTTTTTATGATAAAACTATCCTTGAATTGCATTAGAGCTATCTTCTCTTCTTGATGGAAAAGCGGAGGCAGATAATTATAGGACAAAGAGCGAGGGAGTAAGAGAAGGAGGCATGTGATCAAAGGGAAAAGCAATCGCATGAATATGATCAACTCATGATACAAATAGATATCCATAACTTTTTAAAATGGCTTGCACTATGTTTAGATAGAGGAAAGAGCGAGGGGCTTAACTTTATAGACCCATAAGAAGAAGAAGAAGAAGAAAAAGACCAAGAATTCTCTTTAGACCAAGATGTACGTGAATGACGACTACCATGATCCTTTCAATAATTGTAGAAAATATAGGAAAATTGCTTCACTAACGTGTCTAATTATCCCACATGCTGCTCACGTGGCCGTGAATGTTAGGATAGTTTATGGCTTTGTTTTTTTCAACTGCAATGCTTTTTAAAATAATCGAGAGCCCCTGAACTCAAACTTGTTTGCTTGAAAATTAATTTTTTTTCCTAATTTTTCTATTCTTGCGAGATTATAAAACAAGGAAAATGATTGGGCTATTGAGAGGTGATTCCTTTACTTAGTAATTATTAAAGTATATTTTAATAACGTTGTGAACTTTTTCTTTTAATATTTCAAAATATAAACAAAAAATGTATGAAAATAAGACCAAATTATTATGAAACTAAAATAGAAATGATATTGCAAAAGAAAGAGTTGTTATTCAATGCAAAACTTCTTCATATACAAGTGAATGATACCCATATATATAGGAGTACAAAGGAGTCTAGGTATAGCTTAAGTCTTAATTGACGGCTAAGGGCGGGTAATTATGACGGCTAAGGGCAGTCATAATTGACGACTAAGGGCTGTCAATTATGACAACTAAAGATGGTCTTAATTGATGGGTAAATATGGTCATACAAATCCATTTATAACACTTCCTCTTTGGATGACCATACATAAAAAATATGCTTCGTTAAAATCTTATTAAGAAAAAACCCCCTGGGAAAAAACCAATGGCGAAGGAAAAAGAGTACAGCATTCATGTGTATCGCCAAGTGTTTTAAGATTGCCTCATTAAAACCTTGCAAAGAAAAACACAGTGGGATAAAAACTTAGCGAAGGAAAAAGAGTACAATCAACACAAGTTTTCAAGACATTACTCCCCCTGAAAAGTGCATGATAATAGGTTTTCAAGTCTCCGCATTCTAATGTTCTGCACAATCTTCTTAAATATTGTAGTTGGTAATGCTTTAGTGAATAAATCTGCCAGATTATCACTTGACCGGATCTGCTTGACACTAATTTCACCTTTCTCCTCAGGAATTGCAATGATCATTGAGTGATTTTATTTAAATTACGCTAGCTAACGTGCCTCATATATATGAAGTAACATTTTATTTAAGTGCTTCACATACAAATTAATTACTTAATATTATATGCCACTCAATTAATATGATTGGACATAATAAATCTAAGAAATTCTATGTATTTCTTTTCATTTGATCTTTTGTCTCCAGTGAAGATTGCATGGGCTATATATAAAAGAAGAAAATCATATTACTTGGTAATTTCTTAATAGCATGCATTAATTTGTGGTAGAAAATCGCCACTTATAGTGAGGAAAAAGACTTTGAAAACTAACAAATAGGCAAGAACCATCAGCCTTCATACCCCACATCATGCACATTTAGGAGAGGCAATTTGAAAATGAATATGTAAAGAAAATAGGCTATCCCATGTCTTCCCATTTCTTTCTTTCATTTTAAAAATTGAATGCAAACGTATAATGCATTCAATTTTGGTATACCATGTACTAAAAAGATATTCAAACCCATACCATACGTTCAAACTATCGCTATTCTTTTTTTACGTGTATAACTCTATTATGGTAGACTTAAATATCGACTTCATTTTTGATTGAGTGTGATATATAGAAGACTTAAAGATTTAGGTAAACATCTCTATCTTAATAAATGTCTTTCTTTGTCTTTGATTTTTATTCTTGTTTAATATATATAGNTATATATTTCTAGCTTGTCTCATAGCATAAAAGTTCGAACGGGTAAACTTGTTAATTTTCATGTCATCATTATGAAAATCATCAAAGGTCATTTACTCAATTTTGCCCGGTGTAGAATCTTTCTATAAAATAAATAGAGAGTAAGAAGCAATAATAATTAAATACAATCTTCCCGTCAAATGGTCCTCCTTCCTCCATAACTGACTGTAAAAATCATTGCAAAAGAAGATGATCATATTACTTGGAAATTTCTTGAAAACATGCATTTGAGGTAGAAAATTGCCATTCACTATGAGGAGAAAGAATACTTTGAAAGCTAATAAATAGACAAGAACCACTTATCTTCATACCCCACATCATGCACATTTAGGAGAGGCAATTTGAAAATAAGCATGTAAAGCAAATAGGCCACCCCACGTCTTCTCCTTTCTTTCTTTCGTTTTAAAAATTGAATGTAATGTGTAATGCTTTCAATTTTGGTATACCATATACTAAAAGGATATTCAAGCCTATACCATACGTTCAAACCATCACTCTTCTTTTTTTAAATGTATGACTCTATTATGGTAGACTTAAATATTAACTCCATTATTCTTGAGTGATATATAGAAGACTTAAAGATTTAGGTAGACATCTCTCTCTTAGTAAATGACTCTCTTTTTCCTTGATTTTTATTCATGATTAATATATATATATATATATACATATAACTTGTCTTATAGCAAAAAAGAACGGGTAAATTAACTTGTTAATTTTCATGTCATCTTTGTGAAAATCATCAAAGTTTATTTACTAATTCATTGCATAAAAATTGGAATAAAAATCCAATATTCTTTATCTAGGCCAATAATATTCCTAACTAATGAGAGTAGAGAGAGAGTGAAATCGTTCTGATCCAAATGAATCAAGATTGGATTTATAGAGAGAGTACAAAGCGATAATATTGAAATACAATTTTCCCATCAAATGGTCTTCCTTCCTCCTAATTGACTGTAAAAATCATTAAAAAGGAAGAGGATCATATTACTTAGGAATTTCTTGATAGCATGCATATGTCGTAGAAAATCGCCACCCACGGTGAGGAAAAAGAGTACTTTGAAAACCAACAAATAGGCAAGAACCCTCTGCCTTCGTACCACACACCATGCACATTTATGAGAGGCAATTTAAAAATCAACGTATAAATCAAATAGGTTATCCCACATCTTCCCCTTTCTTTCTTTCATTTTAAAAATTGAATGCAATGTGTAATGTATTCAATTTTGGTATACCACGTACTAAATTGATATTCAAACCTATACCATACGTTCAAACCATCGCTCTTCTTTTTTTACATGCATGACTCTATTATGGTAGACTTAAATATCAACTCCATTATTCTTGATTGAGTGTGATATATAGAAGACTTAAAGATATAGGTCGACATCTCTCTCTTAATAAATTTCTCTCTTTTTCTTTGGTTTTTATTCATGTTTGATATATATATATATAGCTTGTCTTATAGCAAAAAAGACAAACGTTTCATTTGTCAAACGTTCAAACTATCGCTCTTCTTTTTTTTTCGTGTATGACTCTATTATGGTAGACTTAAATATCAACGCCATTCTTGATTGAGCGTGATATATAGAAGGCTTAAAGTTTTAGGTAGACATCTCTCTCTTAATAAACGTCTCTCTTTTTCTTTGATTTTTATTCTTTTTAATGTGTATATATATATAGCTTGTCTTATAACAAAAAAGATCGAATGGGTAAACTTGTTAATTTTCATTTCATTTTCATGAACATCATCAAAGTTCGTTTACTCAATTTTGCTCAGCGTCGCTCAGCATTAGAATCTTACAATAAAAAATAGAGAGTACGAAGCAATAATAATGAAATACAATTTGCCCGTCAAATAGTCGTCGTTCCTCCTTAATTGACTATAAAAATCATTACAAAAGAAGAGTATCATATTACTTGGAAATTTGTTGATAACATGCATTTGTGGTAGAAAATCGCCACTCATGGTGAGGAAAAATAGTACTTTGAAAGCCAACCAATAGACAAGAACCATTTATCTTCGTACCCCACATCATGTACATTTAGGAGAGGCAATTTGAAAATCAACATGTAAAGCAAATAGGCTACCCCATGTCTTCCCCTTTCTTTCTTTCATTTTAAAAATTGAATGCAACATGTAATACTTTCAATTTTGGTATACCACGTACTTAAAGGATATTCAAACCTATTCCATACGTTCAAACCATCACTCTTCTTTTTTAAATGTATGACTCTATTATTGTAGACTTAAATATCAACTCCATTATTCTTGATTGAGTGTGATATATAGAAAACTTAAAGATTTAGGTAGACATCTTTCTCTTAATAAATGTCTCTCTTTTTCTTTGATTTTTTTTCATGTTTAATATGTCAACCATTCAAACTATCGCTTTTCTTTTTTTACGTGTATGACTCTATTATGATAGACTTAAATATCAACTTCATTCTTGATTGAGTGTGATATATACAATACTTAAAGATTTAGGTAGACATCTCTCTCTTAATAAATGTCTCAATTTTTCTTTGAGTTTTATTCTTGTTTAATGTATGTATGTATATATATATATATATATATATATTTATATATAGCCTGTCTTATAGCAAAAGACATAGAACGGGTAAACTTGTTAATTTTCATGTCATCTTTACGAAAATTATCAAAGTTCAATTTTTCCCTTAGAATCTTTCTTTAAAAAAAATAGAGAGTACGAAGCAATAATAATGAAATACAATTTTCCGGTTAAATGGTCGTCCTTCCTCCTTAATTGACTGTAAAAATCATTACAAAAGAAGAGGATCATATCACATGGGAATTTCTGATATCATGCATCTGTGGTAGAAAATTGGCACTCACGGTGAGGAAAAAGAGTACTTTGAAAGCCAACAAATTGGCAAGAACAATCCGCCTTCATACCCCACATCATGCACATTAAAGAGAGGCAATATGAAAATTAACATGTACAGNCAGAGAAATGGTTGTGAGAGAGGTCAATGATACGCAAGTTGGGGAATGTGCAATTTGTTTCAGAACTCCTTATTGCATCGTGGAATGAATTAGAATGGAGAAGCAGAATATTCAACTGTTGAAGAGTTCCCAACCAAAAGGGAGATGTATCATTGATTTGATTGCGGCCAACATGAAGATACTCAAGCTCAGTACAGTTGGCCACAGATCTTGGCAAATGACCCTGTAATTGGTTTTGACGTAAGTCCAGCATCCTTAGGAGGCATCCTTTTGCCCATGTTTTCGGGATAGTGCCGCCGAAGTTGTTGCTTCGTAGTATTAGTGTTGACAAAGATTGACTCAAGTTGTCAAAACATGGATGAATCATGCCACTCAATTAGTTATAGGACAAATCAAGCACTATAGGTGAACTCATATTGCAAATAACTGGTGAAATCCTTCCGGTGAGTGAATTACTGCTGACGAAATAATACGCTAGGGATGGTGGTGGAATTGGAAGTGATCCATGCATCGCGTTATTCTTAAAATCAATATATATGAGATTTGGCCATGGGATAGTTGCTGGAAAATTTTCAATGCCAGTGAGAAAGTTGTTAGAAAGGTAGAGCCATTGAAGAGATTCTTTACTTACATTATACATCCATTTGGGTATCAAGCCTTGAAGATTGTTGCCTTCTAGATTCAAGGTCTCCAATTTACTTTGGTTTCATAATATATCTGGGAACTTGGTTAGGCTGAGATGAGCTAATTGTAAAATTTTAAATTGTGGAAGAATGTCATTTGAACTAGCTTTGGTGAGCCATGACAAATCGTTGAATGGGTTTTGTGAAAGGTCTAGCCAAGTGAGTTGGGTAAGGTTACTGAATGAATTTGGGATAGCTCCTGAAAAATTACAATTGTCAATTGTGAAGGCAATTAAGGAATTAAGGTTTCCAATTGAAGCAGGTAGATTACCAGAGAAATTTGTGCTGCCAAGAAATAACTTCTCCAGAGGAGAGTTTGTGTCAAATTCGAGCAAATGACTAGTGAGATCTTCATTGTATGAAACAGATAGGCCCTATAGGTGTGGTAGCTGAAAAAATCTGGTTGGGAATCACCCGTACAGTCCGCAGCCATCCAGAGTTAGAAATTTTAAAGAAGATAAATTTGTCAAACTTTCAGGAACAATGGAAGATATGTTGATACCAGAAAAGTCAAGCGTTTCAAGGTTGGTTAAATTTTGCACTAAACTTGTCAGACTTGTGGTATATAAATAATTATAACCATCATAAGAATACAGAGACACAGAGAGAAAAGACAACTTGGATAGGTATTGAATTTCAAAGGGGATTTGTCCTGAAAAATGGGAGTTGGAGAGTTCCAGATGTGTTAGGCTTGAAAGATTACCCATCTCAAATGGGATTTGGGAGTGATTGAAGTCATTATAAGCAAGAGTAAGGTTTTGAAGATGATGAAGACGGAAGAGACTACTGTTGGAGGTGATAGAACCATAGAGACAGCTGCTCTTAAGGTTGAGGGCGATGACATGACCCGTGTCATGGTTGCATTCAACCCCATCCCATGCACAACAATTGGTATTATTTCCATCCATTCTCCATGATGCAACCTCAGGATGGTTCCGCTCAGTGTATTCGCACATAGAGTTATTTTTTATGATAAAACTATACTTGAATTGAATCAGAGCTATCTTCTCTTCTTGATGGCAAAGCGGAGGCAGATAATTATATATATGACAAAGAGTGAGGGAGTAAGAGAAGGAGGCATGCGATCAAAGGGAAAAGCAATCGCATGAATATGATCAACTCATGATACGAATAGATATCCATAACTTTTTAAAATGGCTTGCACTATGTTTAGATAGAGGAAAGAGCGAGGGGCTTAACTTTATAGACCCATGAGAAGAAGAAGAAGAAGAAGAAAAAGACCAAGAATTCTCTTTAGACCAAGATGTACATGAATGAAGACCACCATGATCCTTTCAATTATTGTAGAAAATATAGGAAAATTGCTTCACTAACGCGTCTAATTATCCCACATGCTGCTAAAGTGGTCGTGAATGTCAAGATAGTTTATGGCTCTTTTTTTCAACTGCAATGCTTTTTAAAATAATTGAGAGCCCCTTAACTCAAACTAGTTTGCTTGAAAAGTAATTTGTTTTTCCTAATTTTTCTATTCTTGCGAGATTAAAAAACAAGGAAAATGATTTGGCTAGTGAGAGGTGATTTCTTTACTTAGTAATTATTAAAGTATATTTTAATAATGTTGTGAACTTTTTTTTTTTAATATTTCAAAATATAAACAAAAAATGTACGAAAAAAAGAGCAAATTGTTATGAAACTAAAAGAGAAATGATATTGCAAGAGAAATAGTTGTTATTCAATGCAAAACTTCTTCATATACAAGTGAATGATACCCATATATATAGGAGTACAAAGGAGTCTAGGTATAGTTTAAGTCTTAATTGACGGCTAAGGGAGGGCAATTATGAGGGCTAAGGGCAGTCATAATTGACAGCTAAGGGCTGTCAATTATAATAGCTAAAGATGGTCTTAATTGATGGCTAAATATGGTCATACAAATCCGTTTATAATACTCTCCCTTTGGATGACCATACATAAAGAATATGCTTCGTTAAAACCTTTCCAAGGAAAACGCCAGTGGGAAAAAACTCAATGGCGAAGGAAAAAGAGTACAACATTCATGTGTATCGCCAAGTGTTTTAAGATTGCCTCATTAAAACCTTACCAAGGAAAACCCAGTGGGATAAAATCTTAGCGAAGGAAAAAGAGTAAAATTAACACAAGTCTTCAAGACATTACTCCCCCTGAAAAGTTCATGATAATAGGTCTTCAAGACTCCGCATTCCAATGTTCTGCACAATCTTCTTAAATGCAGTTGGTAATGCTTTAGTAAATAAATATGCCAGATTATCACTTGATCGGATTTGCTTGACATTAATTTCAAATTTTTCCTCAGGAATTGCAATGATCATTGAGTGATTTGATTTAAATTACGCTAGCTAACGTGCCGCATATATATGAAGTAACATTTTATTTAAGTGCTTCACATACAAATTAATTACTTAATATTATATGCCACTCAATTAATATGATTGGAGATAATAAATCTAAGAAATTCCATGTATTTCTTTTCATTTGATCTTTTGTCTCCAGTGAAGAATGCATGGGCTATATATAAAAGAAGATGATCATATTACTTGGTAATCTCTTAATAGCATGCATTAATTTGTGGTAGAAATCGCCACTTATAGTGAGGAAAAAGACTCTGAAAGCCAACAAATTGGCAAGAACAATATGCCTTCGTACCCCACATCATGCACATTAAAGAGAGGCAATATGAAAATCAACATGTACAGCAAATAGGCTACCTCAAGTCTTCTCATTTCTTTCTTTCATTTAAAAAATTGAATCTAATGTGTAATGCATTCAATTTTGGTATACCATGTACTAAAAAGATATTCAAACCCATAACATACGTTCAAACCATCGCTCTTCTTTTTTTACGTGTATAACTCTATTATAGTAGACTTAAATATCGACTTCATTCTTGATTGAGTGTGATATATAGAAGACTTCAAGATTTAGGTAAACATCTCTCTCTTAATAAACGTCTTTCTTTTTCTTTGATTTTTATTCTTGTTTAATATATATATATATAAATATTTATAGCTTGTCTCATAGCAAAAAAGTTCGAACGGGTAAACTTGTTAATTTTCATGTCATCATTATGAAAATGAATAAAGTTCATTTACTCAATTTTGTCCAGTGTTAGAATCTTTCTATAAAATAAATAGAGAGTACGAAGCAATAATAATTAAATACAATTTTCCTGCCAAATGGTCCTCCTTCCTCCTTAATTGACTGTAAAAATCATTACAAAAGAAGTTGATCATGTTACTCGGAAATTTCTAGATAACATGCATTTGAGGTAGAAAATTGCCACTCACTATGAGGAAAAAGAATACTTTGAAAGCTAGCAAATAGACAAGAACCATTTATCTTCATACCCCACATCATGCACATTTAGGAGAGGCAATTTGAAAATAAGCATGTAAAGCAAATAAGATACCCCACGTCTTCCTCTTTCTTTCTTTCGTTTTAAAAATTGAATGTAATGTGTAATGCTTTCAATTTTGGTATACCATATACTAAAAGGATATTCAAACCTATACTATACGTTCAAACCATCGCTCTTCTTTTTTTAAATCTATGACTCTATTATAGTAGACTTAAATATTAACTCCATTATTTTTGATTGAGTGTGATATATAGAAGACTTAAAGATTTAGGTAGACATCTCTCTCTTAGTAAATGACTCTCTTTTTCTTTGATTTTTATTCATGATTAATATATATATACATATAGCTTGTCTTATAGCAAAAAAGAACGGCTAAATTAACTTGTTAATTTTCATGTTATCTTTGTGAAAATCAATTAAGTTTATTTATTAATTCATTGCATAAAAATTGGAATAAAAATCCAATATTCTTTATCTAGGCCAATAATATTCCTAATTAATGAGAGTAGAGAGAGAGTGAGATCGTTCTGATCCAAACGAATCGAGATTGGATTTAAAGAGAGAGTACAAAGAAATAATACTGAAATACAATTTTCCCATCAAATGGTCTTCCTTCCTCCTAATTGACTGTAAATGTGCTTAATTATTTTAAGATAACACTTTATCAAGTCTTCAAATGATGAGAATTTACGCGTTTTGGCTCCGTAATTTTAGGGCGATTTGTTTTGGCGATTCCTAGGTTTCTCTTTGCGTGCAGCTGCGCCCTATGGCCGCTGTAGGGACTGAGGTTCCGCCGGCTCGTCCTCGGACGCTTGCGGACCTTGTCTCTGTGGCCCCCCAACCTATTCCTCCTTTTGATGTGCAGTTCAAGACTCCGAAAATTGCAGATGGTGAGCTCTGTTTTTTGTTTTCCAAAGAGGAAATCAAGCGATCGGCAGAACCGTTTCGATTCTCTTTGGTTTTGAAATTTCTTCGGCGTCGTCCTTCACTTGATGCAATCAGAACCTTCATTCGATCTCAATGGGGACTATCTGGTATTCCGGTTGTTTCTTCTATGAGTAAACCACGGAATGTTTTTATACGGTTTCAATCGGAGGAGGATCTAAATAAAGCTTTGTCCCGTGAAGTAACAGATGTTGATGGAGTACAATATCGAGCTTTTCGTTGGTCGACGGAATTTTCTGAAGATGAGAAGCCTTCAATGGTACCCGTTTGGATCAATCTTCCAGGTCTTCCTCCGAATTTCTATCATTCATCTTTTCTGAAGATTTTTACTGCGCCAATTGGAAAATTTATCTACAGGGATAATTCTACTCGGTGTGCCACAAGAACGGACGGTGCTCGTGTTTGCGTGGAGATGGATGCTGCGAAGACTCCATTACGGTCTTTTTGGATTGGATCCCCTGGCGCTTCTACTAGCTGGCTACAGGAAGTTGTTTTTGAAACTCTTCCAGCTTTCTGCATTAAGTGTAAAGTACAAGGCCATAATGAGAAGACCTGCAAAATTGGTGGGGATAAAGGGAATCACAAACTACATAGAAATGGAAAAAAGTGGGAGGAAAAACAAGTAGGAGAAATAGTTACTGAAAAGGAGAAAGTAGGGGCTGTTATGACTGGTTTAGATGATGCAGAAAAAAATGTAAAACCGACGGAGAGTGTTAGGGAGGAAGATAACCAGCCTATAATGGTGGATGATGGAAAATTACTAATTGAGGAAGTAGAAGAAGGTGAAGTCTTTCCAAACTCAATGTCTTTTGAGAATCTGGAAGGAAGAAAGGAGGTGAATTCGGGGCTGTCTACGGACGTGATTTTTGTAAAGGATAATGATGTGAGTCAAGGGGTGCCTGATACACACATTGTTGTTGAGTAGATAGAGGCAGAGGTGGTGATACCGAATAAAGATCCAACAGGGGCGTTGATTATGGTAAATGGGCAGTTAGAGAAAGATGCAGTAATTGAGTTGGAAGGTGAGATGAATCAGGTAGAGGGACTTGGTTCGCAGATAGATGTTGAAAGTGAACCAGAAATGCCATCTTTGCTGGATATTGATGATGTTCAATTAGAGGCTCATGATGATGATCAACAACGGGTTCTTTCACATTCTGATTCTGAGGGTGCACAACCTGAAAAGCATATACAATTGGTCAAAGAAATTATTTCTGACCCTGAAGAATTAACCAAAACTGTAGAAGAAGGACAGGATATTAAAGTGAGGATGTCTAAAAGGGCTCGAAGCAGGCCCTCTCGGTTTCATTAATGATGCAAAATTTTTTTTTTCTGGAATGTACGAGGTCTTGGGACCTCCAGAAAAAGGTTGATGAAGATGGTGAGATTCGGAAAGCCTTGTGTATTTGCAGTGGCTGAGCCTTTTGTTGATGAACAGCAGCTTAGTCGTTTGCAAAATGATGTTTATTTTGAAGGTAGTGTATCAAATCAAGAGGTGGGAGGTAAACTGTGGGTGTTATGGTCAAAAAATGTGAAAGTTTCTGTTCTGAACGTGTCTTCTCAAAGTATTACTACGGCAATAGAGTTGAATGGAAAATGTTGGTGGATTTCTTTTGTGTATGCAAAATGTAACTATGGGGAGCGTCGGCAATTATGGGATCAGTTATGTAATCTACAAACCTCTAATGTTTCTTGGATGGTTATTGGTGATTTTAATATCATCCGATCAGATCAGGAGCGGATTGGGGGACATCCTCGGCCTCGTATTGCAATGGAGGAATTTAATTCTTTTATTGACAAGGCTGGGTTATCTGATTTGGGTTTCCAAGGAAATCATATGACTTGGTGTAATGGTCATGAAGGAAGGTCTAGGCGTTGGGCACGGCTGGATAGAGCCTTTGTTAACTCCGCTCATATTTTGGAATTCCCCTCGGCGGGAGGTATATATTTGCCTAAATTGTCTTCTGATCATGCTCTTTTGCAGGTGGATTTAAATCCAGAAAACAAGAGGTATGGTCATGTTCCTTTCAAATTTCAGCAAATGTGGACAACTCATGATGATTTTGTTCAGTTTGTTACTAATGAATGGAAGGAGGTCCAAGAGGGTGGTGGGATGGTAAAATTGGCGAGAATATTGAAAAAGTTGAAAGGGGCTCTTCGTGGATGGAACCGTTCTGTTTTCGGATGGACTGGGTTACATATTAAAAATCTGGAATCCCGAATGTTGGAATTGGAGGAACAATTGCAGTTGGGTGATTCTGAAGATGTAGAATTGGATCTTTTATCTACAAAGGTTGAGTTGGATACATGGAACACAAGAGAAGATATTCGTTTGGCTCAACAAGCAAAGCAAGAGTGGCTTAACTCGGGAGAAGCTAGTTCGAAATTCTTTAAGGCCATGGCTTCAAAAAATCACAAGACAGTGGGGCAGATGAAAATCAATGAAAATGAATGGTTGAAAACTCCGGAGGAGGTTCATGTAGGTGCTGTCGAATATTTTAAAAAGTTCTTGTCTTATAATCATCAGATGTCGGTTCCAGACTTATCATCTATTATTGATCATGTAATCCAGGAGGATGATAATGTGAATTTGCTAGAGCTTCCTTCAATCCAAGAGGTAAAACAAGCTGTTCTTTCTATTCCTACTAATAGTAGTCCGGGTCCTGATGGGTTCGGATTAGGCTTCTTTAAAGCCTGTTGGGATATTGTTGCCATGGATGTGGTGGATGGTGTTCATGATTTTTTTAGAGGAGGCAAAATTCCAAGGGAATTCACGGCCTCATTCCTGGTTTTGATTCCCAAAGTGGATAACCCGAAAAGTTTTGATAAATTTCGCCCTATTAGTCTATGCTCTGTTTTTTATAAGATATGCACTAAAATTCTTGTGAGCCGGTTATCTCCTCTTCTTTCTCATTTGATTTCAGAGGAACAGGGAGCTTTTATTCCTGGAAGGAGCATTTTTGAAAATGTGAGTTTGGTACTGGAAATGATCCAGAATATTAATAAACCTGTTCGTGGTGGTAATGTAGTTTTAAAGATAGACATGGCTAAAGCCTATGATAGTATGAATTGGGATTTCTTGATCCATTCGTTGGTTTGTTTTGGATTTTCTGAGGGGGTTTGCAGTTTGGTGCGTCAATGTATTTCTTCGCCTTGGTTTTCTGTTGTTATGAATGGTATTTCGAAAAAATTGTAAAGAAAAATTAGATAATAATTTCATTTTGAAAGACAAAATACTTTTACCTAAAAAGGTATGGCACTTATTATATAAGCTATCTTTTATTTTTGGAATCGCAATAGAAAAGTAATGAGGAAGTCCCATATGGTACGTAACTTGCAACTCTCAAGTGCTAAACAATTATATGGGTATGATTAGTACTGCATGAGTCTTGGTCAACATATCTGTGAATACTGGGAACACAAGATTGCACTAGTAGCTCGAAATGAAGATGAAAATGAAGTTCAAGTCTCCATATTAATTATATATAACCTAAATACAAAGTAAGTATGTGTATTGAAGTAAAGAATGCAAGAATAGAAGCTAGCTTCGAAACTTTCTCTCTCCTCGATGAGTTTTCTCTCCAGCTCCTCGTTGAGTTCAAATCCACCTTAACTAGGTTAAGCCATGAATGCCATTAAACAGCCCAGCCCATCCCAATCCATCCCAATAACTGATTAAAACTTTCATAAAACTCTCTCCCTCCACCTACCTTTCCCAACAACCAGCATCCCCCTTTCTTTGACTTCTCACGGAAAACAAGATGTCAATATCTCAATCTACGGAACCAACAGAAATTCAAACCCAGATCTCATCCTGGAATGACCTGGACTTGCAGTCAGAAACAGAAATAGCTACTCAGCCATCCGCTCATGTCCTAATCGGAAGAGTTATTTCATCCAGGCCTTTGAACAAAAATTCACTGCATGCAACGATAAAAATGGCATGGAGTTTTGCAGGGGGGCTAAATATTGAAGATTTGGATTTGAATACTTTCTTATTCACTTTCAAAACCCAGCAGGAAAAAGTAAGTGTCACGGACCAAAGACCATGGAATATAAAAGGATTTCACATGCTCGTTAGCGACTGGCCTCCAGGAGCAAGCCTGCAAGAAGTAGATCTGAAAAAATCAGTTTTCTAGGTCCAGATACATGGATTGCCTTTAGAGTTTATGACAAACCAAAATGCAAACAAAAGAGCAATGAAGCTTGGGAGATTCATTCAAGTAGAAAGAGCAGAGCATCCAGGAATACTTTTGAGAGGTTACATGTGAGTTCAAGTAGAGATAAATGTGGAAAAACCACTCCTAGAGGGATTCCCACTTATAAGGCCACGAAGAGCAGCTACCTGGATCAGTTTTAAATATGAAAGACTCTCGGATTTCTGTTATTGCTACAGCTGTCTTGGACATATTCAGCAAGTCTATCCTCTCCTACAGAACCAAACTGAGGTAACAAACTATGGCCCTTGGATGACAGCGGAAAGCCAAGTAACTAGACGTAACAATGTGGAAAATATGCAATATCCACAGGAGTATTTCCCAGCTGAAATCATCCCTTTTGGAACATCTCATCAGTCAAACGAAACAAGGAATTTCTTCCCTGATGATCGAGTGAAAGGAAAAGAAAAATCTCAACCAACAGAAGTGAAAGGAATGATCCACAATACTTTTGCAAAGGAATCTATGGAAGATAATGAAGTACTGGGAATGAACAGTATCAATGAACCAGTGAAAATTGGCCTGAGAAGCTGCATGAGCATGAAGATGGGAGACCTGTTCACAAGGACACGAGGAGGCACATCAACAAAGGAGACAAAGCAGTCAGAGGTATTTAAGAACATTGATTCTGGTTATTTAACTTATTCGGCTGAGGAAGAAAATATCCAGATCAACTCTCTAATCTCGACCACTCATTTTAACAAACCAAATCTAATGGCAGTTATCAAGCCTCAAGCCATTAAAGCCAGACCACATCCTTTTAATTCCATCTTATCACCTTACAATATCCAACCGACGGAATCAAAAGATCAGAGTGACCAAACAATTGGTAAGGGGCCTGAAGATCAAAGTCTTTTTCATCAAATATTAGCCCAATTCGAAAACCTACAAAGCCCAACGAACTTAAACCTCAAAAATCACTCACTCTCAATAATGGTCAACCCATCCGGTAAATCAATACTGTCCCTAAGGCCTAACCAGACAGATCCACCAATTAATGCAAACCCAGCCCAGTTTCAGAATCTTCAAAGCCCAACGACAAATCAGAATTTAACAAACCCACATCTGAATACTTATCCCTTCCACCCAAGCTTAAACCGAGACATCCCCTCTGTTAATACCCTTTCCCAAAACTGAAATCCAACACCAGAAAATCATATGGCATTTTTGGCTGCACCTGGGAATGGATCGGAAATGATTCATGAGGCATTTGAAGGGAAAATGAACCGAGAAGGGAAGGAAACGGCAAATGAAGAAAATGTACTGATAGCAAGTCTCTTCAAATCCCATAAACAGAAGCGGAATGAGCAACCTAGCAAAATCTCCAAAAAGTCAAGGTTTTCCCCATCCCTTTCTCTGGTAATGAATCCAAAACTCAACTCTTCAATTCACTCACAATAGCTGATGCGGCTGAAGTGGCAGGGCCTATGCTGCCACAAAGCCAGGAATGAGAATATTGGCATGGAATTGCCGGGGTCTTGCCCAAACCTGTGCAATTCGAAATCTTAGGGCAGCAATCAGGTCCTATAAACTTGATTTGGTCTTCTTATTAGAGACTATTTTGAGCACTGTGAATATTTCATCTTTTGTAAATAGTTTAGGTTATAATATGTATGTAAATGCATCCCCTAGTGGAAAATGGGGTGGTCTTTTGGCTTTGTGGATAACTGGTCTTGATGTAGAACCGATTTTTGTGCATTGTAATATAATTTCTCTGTTTGTGTACTGCGCTCCCACTCACAATCTGTGGCTTCTTAATCTAATATATTGCCCTGCTCACAATGAAAAAAAATGAAAATTTTGGGATCGGTTAAATGACATTGTGGACAACTTTAGAGGTCCTAAACTAGATATTGGTGATTTTAACTCAATTCTCAGCCAAGAGGAAAAGTATGGTGGTAGACCTTTTGCTTGCTCCTCTAACACAAGAAGACTTAGAGAATACATGAATAGAAATGGGATGATAGATTTAGGTTACCATGGGCCTAAATACACTTGGAGTAATAATAGAGGTGGGAATGGTCATATAAGAGAAATCCTGGATAGGGGGATTGCTAATACTCAGTGGTTAGATTTATTTCCCAATGCAACCATCAAACATTTGCCCATAAATGCCTCGGATCATGCTCCTATTCTTTTGGATACTTTGGGAACAATCTTCATAAATCAACCTTTAAATTCAAGGAATTTTGGTCACGAGATCATACTAGTCATGGTTATCAGAAAAGCTTGGAACACTTTCATAAATGGCACCCCCAGCTTCATTTTCACAAAAAAAATTGAAATTGGTCCAAAAAGCACTGGCTAACTGGAATAGACATCACTTTGGCCACATCCAATTTTCAATAAAGGAGGCCACAGTAACCCTCTCAAATATTCAAGAAAAAGACCCAAACTCTCACAATAGAATGGTGGAAGACAACGTAAAGGCCAAACTGAATGAGCTTTTAAAAAGAGAAGAAATCCTTTGGAAGCAAAAATCACGACAATACTGGTTGACCACAACAGACCTGAATACCAAATTTTTTCATCTCACAACCACCATTCCTAGACGGAGAAACACCGTTGATTCACTTAAGATTGGACCAAACAACTGGACTAGTGATCCTAGTTCCATACAAGCAACCATCATTGCTCACTTTAACGATGTTTACAAAACCACAAATTTTGAACTAAATGATGACATCGAAAACCTTTTCCCTAAAAAGATCACAGACCAAGAAAACAACTTCCTATGTGAAATTCTGTCAGATGAAGAAATATTTGCCACCATTAAACAAATCCCTTCTAGAAAAGCTCCAGGACCTGATGGTTTTACCGGGTTCTTCTATAAACACTATTGGGAGATCATTAAAAATGATTTTAATGAAGCTATTCGAAACTTCTTTATGAATGGAAGACTCTTGAAAGAAATGAACCACACTCATATTGCCCTTATTCCAAAGATAAACAATCCAAACACTGTCCATCAATATAGACCGATCAGTCTCTCAAATGTTTGCTATAAGGTTATTGCAAAGATTTTAACAAATAGACTAAAGAAGATCCTTTCGAAAATAATATCTCCTCATCAAACGGCTTTTGTTTCAGGCCGTACCATTCAAGAAAACACCATCATAGCTCAGGAAATTTTTCACCATCTCAGGAAAAAGAAAAGGAAGCAGGGATTAATGGCCATAAAGATTGACATGGAAAAAGCCTTTGACCTTATGGAATGGAACTTCATTCTAAAAATCATGGAAAATCTGGGATTTCTTCCTATATGGGTGAACTGGATAAAAGAATGCATCACAACGGTTTCATATTCCATTCTTATCAATGGTGAACCAAGAGGTTTCATAAAACCTAGTCGAGGACTACGTTAAGGAGACCCTTATCACCCTTTCTCTTTATCTTAGGAACTGAGGTTTTGTCTAGATTGATAAACAGAAAAGAGAGTTTAGGTCAAATCAAAGGTATCCCAATAAGCAGAAATAACCTTGCCCTCACTCATCTGCTTTTTACTGATAACCTTATCCTGTTTGGAAAAGCTTTGAGCATAAATGCAAATAACTTCAAAGATTGTCTTCACACTTACTCCCAATGGTCAGGGCAAAGAATTCACGTGAATAAATCGTCAATTACTTTTAGTGGCAATACCCTTCCTAGGCACAAGATGGAAATTAAAAATACTTTTGACTTCAAGCAAACACCAACCAATATCAAATACCTGGGCCTCCCTTTAACTTTTGGAACCTCAAAAAAAGTCTCATTTCAGGACATCCAGCATAAAATAACACAAAAACTCAGGGGATGGAAAGCAAAAATTCTTTCTCAAGCTGGGTGTACTACCTTAATCAGAACAGTGGCTAGTACCATCCCTTCTTACTTCATGGCTACTATTTTCATCCCAAAAAGTGTTACAAAAGCCCTGGATAAAGAATTCATGAGATTTTGGTGGGGTTTTCCTTAAAAAAAAAACACATAATTTCACACCAAAATCATGGAAATCGATTTGTCAACCAAAAAACATGGGAGGTTTAGGCCTTCGTCTAACTCAAAACTTCAACAAAGCTTTCTTATCAAAAATTGGTTGGCTTCTAATTCAAGGAAAGGAAATTCTTTGGAGTAAAATGTTAAAATCAAAATATCTTACACAAAATTCCTTCTTCTCCACCCATCAAAAGCAAAATGATTCATGGATATGGAAATGTATTCTTAAACAAAAAGAGTTCTTGT
Source organism: Carya cathayensis (assembly GCA_011037825.1). Lineage (NCBI taxonomy): Eukaryota > Viridiplantae > Streptophyta > Magnoliopsida > Fagales > Juglandaceae > Carya > Carya cathayensis. The sequence goes on from QGSO01001003.1 coordinate 26,815, forward strand.
AAAAAAGCTTGTGCTTTCAAATAAATAATGGAGTAGGGGTGAAAGTCTGGAATGACCCTTGGAACTCTACTATGCCAAATTTTACTCCACAATCGAGAGATGAGACCATTCAAAAAGATCCCACTCTAAAAGTTTCTGAACTCATGATGGAAAATCCTAGAAGTTGGAATACCATTCTACTCCAAGCTCTCTTTAATCAAGACTCAGTGAATGAAATCTTAAAAATCTCTTTGGCCCAACACAATTATCAGAATGTTGATGATAAACCCATTTGGATACACCACTCTTCGGGGCAGTTTAGTGTTAAATCAGCCTATGTTGCAATTACTTCAAATTCTGATAACACAAACAATTCCATTCCCTCAAATACCTGGAAAAATCTTTGGAAACTGAAAGTCCAACTGAAATACTTATGCTGGAAAATTCTTAGCAACATAATTCAAACCAAAGAGCTGCTAAAGAAATTATTCCTTATTGATAGTGATGATTGCATTTGTCCCATATGCCAAACAGGAATAGAAAGTCAAGAGCACCTCTTTCTAAACTGTAGCTTTACCAGGATACTTTGGAGGCAATCCCCCTAGCCTTTTAATATTTCTAGTCTGGCTGAGACAATGAACCATTGGATTGAATGCATTCTAAGTCCAAACAAAACACTAGGCATTTTCTCAAATGAAGAGCATTCTTTCTAGATTTTTGCTCTTGTTGGCATGGATAGTATCTGGTTTCTTAGGAATAAAGTTGTCCATGATGCTATTAAACCTGATCTTAAAATGTTCATTTCTCAAACACTAAAAATTTATAAAGAACATTGTGAAGCTTGGGATAATGTTATGATTAACAACAGCCATAACTGGAAAGCTATTCCAAAAGATCATCATATATTAACATTTGACGTAGTAATAAGAGAAAAGAGAAGTACTACTGCTGCAATCTGTAGGAAAGATGAGGGGGATATCGACTTTATTCAAACCAGCTTCATACACAGCACAAATCCTAATCAATGAGAGGCTACAGCATTACTCATTGGACTTAAAGCTGCAAAGGAGGCAAATATACAAAATCTAATCATTGCAGGTGATTCCTTGAATACAATTATGGCAGCAAAGGAAGCATCACACAACCCAGATTGGATGACTCAACCGATAATGCAAGACATTCGTCATATGCTGAGTACACTAAATAGCTGGCAGCTGAGAAAAATACATCGAGATCAGAATCGATGCGCGTACTCTGTTGCGCAATGGGCAGCATCCAAATTAATTTTTGGAAGCATACCTTTAATTCTTGTACCTCCTTGCCTTTTAAATTTTCATAGTGGAAAAGACCCACCTGTCTGTATTAATTAAAGACTGTGCCTACTGATAGGTACGAATAGTCTGTAATGTGTATTTTTATTAATAGAAGTAGACTTTGTTGGAAAAAAAAAGTATATGTATTGAAAATGTTTTTTAATTATAACAAATTAAAATACCTTCATTTTCCCAACTTAACTTTTCGCACACTCTACAATAGTAGCTGATTTGAGCTTGTACAAATAATACAAAACCTATATATATAATATGAAGGAAATGCAACAAGAAGTAGCAAGTTTAAAGTCTCAAATGAGGTAAACCCCCTTTTTATTTTTTAATCTAAAAGTCATATATATAAACCATATATGTAGGGAAACATGTTGAAGACACAATGCAAACAATTGTTTATTTATTTATTAGGGAAACATGTTGGACTAAACAGATATTTCTGTGGCCCCACCAATTCAGCTTTCTTCATAAACCAATCATTCTTCTTTGTGATCACAATTTGGCCAATTGCAAGAGTCTTCACAACTTGCCAAAGGCTTGCATTAGCCCCACCACTGCTGGATTTTCTCGAGAGATCAAACAAATTTGAGACTTGTCTATATACCATCTTCGTGCCTTTGTTCATCATTGTCATTGATAACAAATTGTGTTATCGACAATTTGCATGACTTTCCAATTTGGGAAGTATTCAAAAGGTAGCTTACTATTAATGTCATTATTTGAAAGGTCAATGATATGCAAGTTTGGAAAATTAAAACGACTAGTGGAATTTCCTATTGTACCATAGAACTTATTAGATCTCAAAATGAGAACCCTCTACTCCAGAAGAATGCCCAACCAAAAAGGGAAAATATCATGGATCTGATTGTTACCAAGATTAAAAGCTTCAAGCATGGAACAATTGGCCAATGATCTCAGTTGATATATGTCCCTGTAATTGATTTTGGGTAAAATCAATCATTCTCAATTGTTTTCCCTCGCCGAAGGTCCGAGGAATGGTTCCATGAAAGCTATTGTCGTGTAGATCCACAATTGTGAGAGAATCACTCAAGTTGCCTAAACATTGAGGAAGCAGTCCACTCAAGCTGTTGCTTGACAAATCTAGACGAGTTATTGAACTTAGATTGCAAATCAAATGAGGGATTTCTCCCGTGAGTATGTTGTTTGAGACCATATAAGAAGCGATGGAAGGTGGTGGGATTCATATAATCATTACAATTTTATCAAGTCAAGTCATTTATGTGGCATTGAATGCTTGTGAAAGTAATTGTCGATGTCGCAAAGTCAAGTCGTTTATGTGTCATTGAAGGCTTGTGAAAGTAATAGTCAGTGTCGCATGAAACACGTAATGTTTTGGCCAATTATCTTTTGCCGTGGAATAACAATTTAAGATATACATGTATTTCCCATACATGTTTTGGCCAATTAATGTTAGAAACTATTAATTCAAATAGCAATAAGTTTAAACAAACCATAGGTCCAAGTAAGTTTAGGAAATAAATTATCATCTTTCAAATTCATATTATAATTTCTTCCTTAAACAACTAAATAAAGGAACATATCAGAAAACGTGGTTACTTTTGAGTTAAAAGTGAATGCATTTTTATGTTGAATAGGAAAAAAATGAATCTAGTATTGAAAGAGGTTACTTTTGATGATTAAATCGGTTTAGGATTGGGTTTCAATTGAGTTAGATGCTTTCGCGTAGCTCTCCTGCTGCTCTGTTTAAAAATCTTTGAGATGGACTTTTATCGATCATGTAGCAGCGAAATTGCTTGGACGGGAAAGTAAATTTGCGAAGTGTATTCATGCTATTGCAGCGATTTTCTCTGACGCAAAATGTGGGTTATGTTGTAGTGAATTATATATATATATATATTCTCTTAAGATTTTCAAATGAATTTTAGTACTATTAAATTATTTTGTCCTCATCATTGCTTAACAAAGTTGGATTTAGACACTTTAAATGGGAGTTAATTTCAGATTAGCTTATACATGACATATATTTTATGTTCTCTTAATGAAATATAGATCCCCAGTACACAATTGTGACTAACATGGTCATCCATGCTGCAAACCTCTACAGACCACCGTTTGAGAGACAACACAACTCTGTCCAAAACAGAGTTAACAAACCTCATATTTTATCTAAGACAGAGTAGATGATACACTGTATGGAAAAAAGTCCAAGAGAGACGATCTATTTTTTTATATTATTTTCAAAAACAAAAGACATAACAGAAATTAAAGATACAAGAGAAAAAATGAATTACATTTTGGAAAGATATAGATTTGCATTTTCAACCTTAAAGGAAGAAAATTACAAATAGAGTGATTGTGATGGCGTGTGAGAGCCACGCCCCACCTTGGCAGTATGGCGGTCAGTCAGATCTGAAGTAATCGATGGCCCTGAACCCAGAAAAGCCGCTCATGGCGGCAGAAGAGCACCCTTATTAGTGGTGCGTGAATTTCACGCGCCCACCATGGATCGTGCGTGTGGCTCATGCGCAGCTCAGTTTGGCAAAATTCTTCACCCTTCTTAAGGATCAACGCATTGATCAACGCATTGAAAAACCTACAGTAGGGCGCATGGTATTTTCCAGACACCGAAGAGCAGCAAATCAGCCTTCCGCCCTACTTAGCCCTGAAAAAACAACCAAAAAAAGAAAATAAAAGAAGAAAACTAAAGAAGAGAGAGAGGAGGGAGGGAGGATGTAACAAACCGCTAGAAATTCAATGGTATAATTTCTATAGACTTGAGGAACCTCATGAAAACTCCGTAAGTTTTCACGAATCGGCTAATTGCAAAGGTTTTAGTCTGTCAACATAGTCAGTGTTATCACTCACTATGGTGACAGAATTGCAATTTTAATTGTTTGAGATAGTTAGAAGTGTCAGAATACGTTATAGTCTATACCACTAGACTCAGTTGAATATTTAAGATTTTATGGCCCAATAACTCATTTTCATAATTTCGGACGAAATGGCTATTTGAAACTGTGAATTTATTTATAGGGGCACTTTGGGGTTGAGTTTTGGTAAACGGTTTTCATTGTAGGTTAATATGAATATTTAGTATTTTTTATTACTAAGTTTATTATGCATTTTTTCGGAGTGAATAGTAATTTCGATATGCGTACTAAGTGCAGTGTTTTCAAAATCACAGTGTGGAATGTCCAAATTAGGTTAGAAAAGTTTTATTTGGACACTTGGCAAGATCTTAGCCACACATAACGAATAGTATTAGATACTTGGCATAAAGAGGAACCATTAGATGGATTTGTGAAGGAAATCAAGGTACGATCATGCCACCTAAGCAAAACCTTTTTTCATCTGATCAACCAAATTGAGCCAGATCAAAGAGGGTTTTAACCCTAGTGAAACCCTAAATGGTTGGAATCCATTTGAAATCCCAAAAGCTTGGTTGAAACCAAAACCCTAAACGGTTTCCACAAACCCTAAATTGGCCTTCAAACCCTTTTCGATCCAATTTCTAGCATTGTGTTTAATCACTTGATTAAATCACTTTCACATGCTATTAATTTCTCAAATCCTTGTTATGACATCATTATCCAACCTTTTAAACCTTGAAAATTTGTTTGAGCCAAGAAAATTTGGATTTGGGCTTGATAGCATCTCAAACTCTAACCAAACCCCCTTTAAACCCCAAATTGAAGCCCACTTGGTTGAGGCCCACCAAGGCCCATGAATTTGGCCACCTTGGCAAGGCTTCCTGGAGAAGTTTCCTCCCCCACATGGTAGACCATTCATTGAGGTTTTGTTGCATGACTAAAGCTTTTTATGATAGATTTTCTTAGATCTAAAAACTTGAAAACTGGAAGTGACAAAACAGTTTTTATTTGGAGAAAGTTTGAATATTTCGAGATTTGATCTTACTATAAAGGCTTTGATATTTTTATATGATGATCCTAAGTCTCTTATTTTCATGTTAGGATGTTATTTCAAAGATATTTAGTATTAGTTTTAAAGATATGATTTTTCTATGCAAGAGGATTTCGGTTAGGCCTAAGATTTGATGTTTTTTGGGTTAGATCCATGTTTTATTGAGTTTTAGCCATGTGATTTTAAGTTTGATGGTTGGATCTTCTTTAAGAAAAATTTTAAAACCATGTGATGTTTTAGTTTGAAGATCTCATCTTTGTAAGCCATGGATCAAGAGATTGATCAAAACTAGTTGAGAAAAAAGTTTCTGTTTTTGGACTAAGTATAAAACCAAAAACTCCAAGTGTTATTTTGTGATTTTGGTGACTTTAGTTTGATGATTTAAAGCATGGTTGATCTTAGAATGATGTTATGAAGATGTTAGAAGTAAGATTTGATTTTTGGAATTCTTGGAGATGTTTTGATTTAGGGTCAAAGCTTGTGATTCAAGTGTTTGGATCATTTTACAAAAAAAAGTTTGGTGTTGATTATTAGCTTTTTCTAAATGGATATTTTAAGTATGGTTTTAAACTTAGAATTGGAAGATATTTGTTGCAAAATTTTGGTTTAAGCATGAGTTTTGAAGTTGGAAGTATTTGCAACAAAAATCAAGAGAAATGGCCTATGGATGTTTTGGCCATAGTGTGTTTTCCATAGTTGTGTTTTTTTTTTTATATTTTTCTAAGTTGATATTTGAGTTTAGGACAAAATTTGCATGAGGAATGTAAATTTTGAAAATTTTTGGAGTTAGGATGTGAAATCCTTAAGTTAGGGGTAAAATGGTCATTTTCCCACATGTAGAGGGTAAAATGGTCATTTTACTCTAAGTTAGCTTGTTTTCATGTTTCTAATTGTTAGTAATTAAATTTCTAACTTTTAGAATACCCTGTTACAGTTTCTCGTGTTTTTTGCTTTATTCTCGTAGAACGCAACGATCGAGGTAAGTTAGCTTCTAACTTACTATCAGTTTACTGTGTATGTATGATGATTAAGGGAACTACAATTTATGTATGTATGTTATCATATATGTCATGCCATGCCATGTCATTACATGTTTATCTGTTACGCATGATTTATTCTTTCATGAATATTTATCTGTTACACAATCTATTCTGTCATGTAATGTTGTATGTTATAAGTATGCTAAGTTAAGTGTGCCATATGTTACATGTATGTTATATCATATAATATTCACTATTGCAAGTATGTCACGTCAAGTATGACATCTGTTACATGTTCGGTCATGTTACGAAGTGTTTCTATTTCAAGTAAGTCATGTCTTTCAAGTTACGTTTAAGTCAGTTATGTCTATAGCATAGTCGTGATGTAATCATTATGATTGTCCAAGTATCTCCACTTGTAATTCACCCGAGCTACTTTTGGCGAAATCATTTTGATTGTCAGAGTGCCGTTCAAATTCAGTTATGCAGATACTCCTAGCGTAATCATTCTGATTGTTAGGGTATCTTATTTAAAACTGTATACCTCCTAGCGTAATCATTATGATTGTTCAGTACATAAAACTGTATACCTTCAAGACCCTCTTCAATCCACACTCTTTTCTCATTTACAGTAAAAGAAACTTTTGCAAGAAAATGAGCTACGCAGTTACTTTCTCTATATGAATGTATAACCCTCCAACTAGTCCTATTTCTCAGCACCTCTTTGATATCTTCAACTACCTGACCATGCCATTCCGAGCTTGATTCAGGATTATTTATTGCCCTTACCACATTCAGAGCATCCCCTTCAAAGATCACTTCTGTCTTGTTCAAATCTGCACATAATTTCATAGCCCGCCACAAAGCTTGTAGTTCAGCCACTAAACGATGACGCACATTCCCCTTATGTGAACATAATGAAACCAGCACATCCCCCTTCTCATCCCGTATCACTACACCAATCCCCATCCTACCTTCTTTTTGATTTAATGCAGCATCCCAATTCACTTTAACTTGGTCTTCTGCAGGAGCCTTCCATCTGCAAGATCTCCTCCCCCATACACCTACATCTTGATTCTTACTACCCTGCTGTTGAGCTTGTTGAAACTGGAGCAAACTGTCAGCAGCTTGTTTGAAGATCAAATCAGGCTTTTCAAATTTTTTTTCAAACACAAAACTATTACGCCTCAACCAAATCCTTCTTAGGACTACTGCCATCAGCTCCAGATCTTCTCTACTCAGCTTTTCACACCAGTCTGCCCACAACTATTGCATCTCCCTTTCATTCGATACCCATTTCTATACAAGACTAGAATTTTCTGCCCAAACATCCATAGCTCCACCACAACTCCATAAAGCATGTGATATTGTTTCCTTCTTAATTGTACATATTGGGCAGTAATAGTCATTCACAACCTTTCTACAGACCAAGTTCATCTTTGTAGGCAAACAATTGTTCAAAGCTTTCCATAGAAACATCTTAACTACACCAGGCACATTCAACTTCCACAATGTCTTCCAATTATCTGTATTCTTTTTAGATACCTCTCCCTTCTCCTTATTTCTTCTGCATATTTTCAGATGACATGCACTTTTAACATTGAATTGTCCATTCTTTGTATGAGCCCATATCAGTTTATCTGGTAGACCTGATGAACTAATAGGTAAACTACAGACTAATGCTGCCTCTTCTTCATTCAGAATACCCTTAACCATCTCTTCCTTCCATGTCTTAGTACCCACATCAATCAATTCTTCAACCTTTGCATCTGCTTCAAATAGTGTTCTAGGAGTTTGTACCCACAAAGTGGACAATTTTGGTATCCATTTATCCCCCCATATATTAATATGCCTTCCATCCCCTACTCTCCACACCAGCCCTTCTTTCAATAAATCCAATGATCCTCATAGACTCCTCCACATAAGAGATGGTCTATGTCCCAATTTCGAGTCCAGTATCTTGGAGTGCCTGAAGTACTTATCTTTAAGGACCAAAGCAGCAATAGTTGAGGTTTTATCAAGACTCTCTAGCATTACTTAGCTAATAAAGCCATGTTGAAGCTTTCAAACTCTCTGAATCCCAATCCTTCACCAATCTTTGCTGTCCCCATTTTTGCCTAACTCTTCCATTGGATTTTACTGTCATCTTTCTTGAAACCCCACCAGAACTTTGCCATCTGAGCTGCTGTTTCCTTACATAACTTCTTTGGGAGCTTAAAAACTGACATGTAGTAGGTTGGGATAGCTTGTATAACAGCCTTTAACAACACCTCCTTACCTGAAGGTGATAAGATCTGGTTTTTCCAGTTGCTAATCTTCTTCCATACTCTATCCTTGATAACTCTAAAAGAGTTGTACTTAGATCTATCAACCATAATTGGTAAACCTAAGTATTTTTCACAATTATTCAGTTGCCTAGCTCCAATATCCTTCATGATTCCTTCCTTTACAGCTTCTTAGGCTCTTGGACTGAAGAAAATTGTAGTTTTATGCTTGTTTAAGTTTTGCCCTGAGGCCTCTTCATACAGTTCTAGGATGCTTCTTATCTTCTTCCACTCCTTCCAGCTAGCCTTTCCAAAAATTATGTAGTCATTTGCAAAAAGTAAATTGGTGACCCTTGTACCTCCTTGTGCCACTGACACACCTTTCAATTCTGAGCTTCTTTCAGCATTGTTCAGCATTGCACTTAAAACTTCTGAACACAAAAGGAAAAGATAAGGAGACAATGGATCTCCTTGTCTTAATCCTCTTGTAGGCATAATAGTCTCACCTGGTTTTCCATTTATTAATGCAGCATATGACACTGAGGATATACACTGCATAATCAATCCAATCCACCTAGTTCCAAATCCCCGCTTCCTCATGACTGCCTCAAGATAAGACCATTCTACCCTATCATATGCCTTAGAAATATCCAGTTTTAGAGCCATACTACCCCCCTTACTTCTTTGCCTCGTTTGCATAGAGTGAAGTACTCCATAAGCTGCTATTATATTGTCTAAGATTAACCTCCCTGTAATAAAAGCACTCTGGCTTCTTGAAATGATTGCATCCATGACTTTCTTCAGTCTATTGGCAAGAGTTTTTGCTATAAGCTTATACACAACATTGCATAAGTTTATTGGCCTAAACTCATTTACAGATTTGGGATCACTAATCTTGGGAATCAAGGCTATATAAGTATGATTCAGGGCTGCATCTATCCCTCCACCATTTAGAAATTGAAGCACTACTCCACACACATCACTACCCACAATATGCCAAAAGGATTGGAAGAAACAAGCTCCAAATCCATCGGGTCCTGGTGATTTTAAAGGCCCCATCATCTTTAAGGCCTCCTCTACCTCCTCCCTTTTTAAGTCCTTCTCCAAAGCTTCATTCATTTCATCTGACACTTTTCTCTCCATCTCAGCTAGGCACTTATTGCATATTTCAACTCTCGGATTAGCAGTCCTATACACCTCATCAAAATGTTTCTTGAACGCCTTTGCAACTCCATCCTGTTCAGATCTCAAAATCCCCATGCCATCGACAATTGAAAGGATTTTACTCCTCATTTTCCTCTGATTTGCACATTCATTAAAAAATCTTGTATTTTTGTCACCAAGACTATACCAGTTCCTTTTTGCCCTTTGTTTCCACATTGTATCCTCTTGTTCCAACAATTCTCCCACATGCTTCTATAGCCTCTTTAACTCTTCTAAATTATGGGATCCCAAATATTTTTTTAATTATAACAAATTAAGATACCTTCATTTTCGTTTTTGTTTTTTATAAAACATATTACATTCATTAATAACGAACATTACAATTTTGATCTGAAACATACATATATTATAAGTTAACTACAACATTAATAGATCCCCAGTACACAATTGTGACTGACATGGTCATCCATGCTGCAAACCTCTACATACCACCATTTGAGAGACAACACAACTTTATCCAAGACAGAGTTAACAAAGTTCATATTTTATCTAAGACAGAGTAGATGATACACTATGGAAAAAAGTTCAAGACAGATGATCTTGTTTTTTTTTTTTTTCTAAAACAAAAGACATAATAGAAATTAAAGATACAAAGGAAAAAACGAATTACATTTTGGAAAAATATAGATTCGCATTTTCATCCTTGGAGGAAAAAAAAAATACAAAGTGATTGTGATGGCGTGTGAGAGCCACTCCCCACCTTGGGAGTATGGTGGTCAGTCAGGTCTGAAGTAACCGGTGGCCCTGGACCCAGAAAAGCTGCTCGTGGTTGCAGAAGAGCACCCTTAGCGGTGGTGCATGAATTTCACGTGCCCACCATGGATCGTACGTGTGGCTCATGCGCAGCTCCGTTTGGCAAGATTCTTCACCCATCTGAAGGATCAACGCATTGAAAAACCTACGATAGGGCGCGTGGTATTTGTCAAACATCGAAGAGCAGTAGATCGGCCTTCTGCCCTACTTAGCCCTGAAAAAACAACCAAAAAAAGAAAATAAAAGAAAAAAACTAGAGAAGAGAGAGAGGAGGAATGAAGGAGGGAGGGAGGAGGCTCCTCCTCTATGCAGGTTTTGATCTGGTGGTAGTTTCTAGAGAAAATGAGAAGTCTCTCTCTAAACTAGGGCCAGCTCAATTCTCTTCTTCACCTTCATTTTCATTTATCATGTGGAATAAGATAACTCTTCACATTTGACATTTAATGATTATATGATGCTAAGAAACAATACTAATACGCCTAAAATTCCAACTTTTCCTAGATTTTTCCCAACTTAATTTTCCACACACTTTACAATAGTAGGTGAGTTGAGCTTGTGCAAATAATACAAAACCTATATATATATATATATATATAATATGAAAGAAATATATAACAGGAAGAAGCAAGTTTAAAGTCTCAACTGAGGTAAACCATTTTTTTTTAATCTAAAAGTCATATATATAAACCATATATATAGGAGATATATAGGAGCAATACCTGAAATTGAGCAGCAGATCCTCGAAAAAAATCACCTATTTCCATTGCAACAAGATTGGCTAACCTGTCAGCTAGACAATGGCACTCTTATCATACTATACTTTCTTTTCTTTTTTTTATTCTTTTCTCTTATCAAATGTGTAGTATATGGATGATAAATAGAAGAATTTGATTAATTTAAGAAGGATAAAACAAAAAAAAAAATTAAGAAAAAATATGGTATGTATGAGAATGATAAGTAACAAAACTCATTAAAAGGAAATAAATGGTTAAAAAGATAATCCCACAAGTGTCCAATTAACTCAAGTATTGCCAAAAGGTTGTTATCTAATTGGCATACCCCCAGCCTTTAAAATAGAAGTTTGAAGTTTGAAACCCCCTCACCAAAATGTTTTTTTTGACTCAAGCATCCACATTTTCCTCTGTATCCCACGTAGCCATTGGCCCATTCTGTCCTGCCAATAATAACTCCCTTGCCCGATAATGTGATAGCCTCATTCCATACAATGTAAAAACAGTTTTGCTACACATTTGTACAATTGCTGAAGTGAATCTTTTGAAATTATTTCAAAGTTGATTTCAACTCATCTTATTTTATTTTATCTAATTACTACAATTTTTTTAAATTTTTATACAAAATATAATAAAAATTTTAATTTTTTCAAATTCTAAAATAATAATAATAATAAATAATATTCTCACAATTTTGTTTTCAATTTTCAACTTTCATTTCAACTTATCTCATTTTAAAGGGCCTGAATTTTTTGCAAAGGTGCTTCACAGAAAGACATGGCTGGGTCGTTCGGCTTCTAAGGCTCCGTTTGGTTTCATATACAATCTCATCTCAACTTCTCAACACCATTCAAACCTAAAAACTTTTATTTTTTATTTTTTATTTTTTTCATCTAATAATTACTTAATAATTACAATTTTCTCAAACTTTCAAACAAAATATAAAACATAATTCTATTTTTTTTAATCTTAAAATAAAAATTATATTAAAAAAATGATATTTTAACAATATTTTAATTTTATAATATTTTTATTCAATTTTTTATTTCTCATTTCTCAAAACTTAGTAAAACATCTTAACTCAAACTATTTTATTACTATTTATAAACTATCTCACTATTATTCTCATATTTCCCATCCATCTTATCTCATGTGTAACCAAACGAGGCTTAAATCTTTCATAGTGGTAGGTGGCTTCACTGAGGTGGATGAATTTTTGTTTAAATAAAAATTCTAATTATCCTCTACACCACTTACCAACATGTAATTTGTTATTCTCATCTTTCTATTTTAACACTAATATATTAATGTGTATATATATGTATTTAAACATAAATATAAAATTAATAAATTATATATTGGTGTGCGCTATAGGAGATGATAAGTAGAATTTATCTTGTTTAAAATCGAACTGTGAGGTAGAATAAATTTGATCGGTGTGTGGCTTAGAAAATAAACAAGCTTGAGTGCACATGCTGAATGAGTGAGATGATATGAGAATTTTATAAATATGAGTAAGATAGTTTCTAAATAGTAGTAAAATAGTAGTTTAAGTAGAGTATTTTTTGAATTTTGAAAAATGAGAAAGAAAAAGTTAAATAAAAACATTATAAAGTTAAAATATTGTTATAATATAGTTTTTTAATATTATTTTTGTTTGAAGATTTAAAGAAATTGATTTTTTATTTTAAGTTGTAACGAAGATTGGGCACGAGTCGTCGAGGCATAATCGCCTGATGCAGTTATTGCTTGAGTTTCGACCTCGCCACCTTCCTTACCGCACTACAAGGATTTAGGCTTTTTGCAGCGCCTAAAATCCTTGCAAATAGGTCCTGAAAACGCTGCATTACCTCAATTGCAGCGTCAAAACCTTCCTTGCATGATCGCCGCTATAAACCTTCCACTTTTGCAGCGATTGAAAAACGCTGCATTATCCAAAACATCACGCTGTAAAAGGCCTGTAATTGCATAAGACCTAGCGCTGCAAATAATTTTTTACAGCTATATTTATCCTTGCGAAATCTAACCATTTCGCTGCAAAAAGTACTTTCTACAGCAGCAATGTATTAGTTTGCGTTGCTTTTAATCTTTTTACAACGCCTATAAGTCGCTGAAATTGAAACAGATACGCTGCAAAAAGAATAAAGTAAAAGCAACGAATCACTGTTTCGCTGTATTTACGAGCATTTGCAACGCAATTTATCGCTGTAAAGTGTTAATAAAGCGCTGCTAATGAGCCTTGCAAAAAGCAACAAACTCGTACATCGTTGCTTTATGGGGTTATTGCAACGTCATAAAAGCGCTGCAAAAGAAACGTTGCAACATTTGGTTAATCGCTGCATTTGGTCTATAACAGCACTTAAACTATCTTTTGCAACGCTTGGCAATTCATTGTGGTGGAGCAAAAAGCAGCGAGCAAAAAGCGCTGCTATAGCTCTTATTATTTCTTTTTTTTTTTTTTGGCTCTACGTCGTCTAAAGTCTTGTGCATAAATCTGAAATTGTTTCATTTTCACATGGCACTAAATTATTTTTTTGCAACTCACTAAATTATTTCAATGTCTAATTTAAATACTAATTTATTATACTTACCCTTATGCATATGGCCAAGAAACCTGATGATTTAATATATTAATTTTATTTTAACAACATTAAATTGAACTTTTCAATCTTAACCTATTCTATGAATTTTGAATACTTTCGCACCAACATGCCAACGACCACACACATCCAAAACCAAATATTAAGTGCTTCGAAATTAGTAAATATACCTGAAAATGAAACTTCCCTCATGCACTGATGAATATGGTGGATTAAGTTAAATTAGTACTATTTCCTTTTAATATAATAAAGCAAACACATTCAGAAATCTAAACCCAGTTGGAAATTCACATTAATATAGTTATGGGCTATACATGGGGTGGACCAATTTGAACCAAGAACCTACGACTTATAAAGTACTAAATATATAGAACACATTGTTGCTTCTAAACATAAGATGAAACCATCACTACATTCATTTAGATATTTCACAATGTCCTCCTCTTTTAGATTTAAAAATGAGGCATCTACACCAAGTGCACCTGGGCATTGTAGGTTGGATAGAACAACTTCATCACAACTTTCTTCATGTGAGGGGAATTCACTTTTGCCATGGAAGTACACATCTCTCTAGGGTTCCAACTCCAACCTAGCAGTGATTAGGAAAAGTTCTAGTCATATAATTGCAAATACATAAATTATAGCGATTTGTATTGAAGCTAACAAAATAAATATAGCTCAACTTGCTGGAAACAACTATATCACAAAACCAACATCTAGTGTGACTTGCAGGATACCCAAAAAATCATAAAAACACCTATCTCACATCTTAGATAGAATAAATAAAAAAACCAAAATATCAAATAACTACTTTATCGCCTATTTCAAACCAAATATTTTATGATGTCAGAAAAAACCAACCATATGCAGGTGATAATCCATTAGTGCATTTTTGTTATTGACTAGGGATAATAAAGTTTGGGCAAGGTTAGTCACATGACCCAACATTGCTTCGCACATCAAAACCAACCATAGCTTGTATACAAGTCAAGCTATATCCAATCGAGCGTAAACTTTAAGACTGCTCGATTAAAACATCAGCAGTATGATTCATCATCCCAATCCAACTACAACAAGCTGGCCAACCCAGTCACTACTATCGTGAATGTCAGAATGGCTAGGAGCTCTTAACATAAATAGATACATCAAGTAACTTTATCGCTGCATAAAACAAAGTTAAGGGGCCATCGGCTTTATTTTGGTGATCGACATGAAGATGTTGCAAAAATAAGTTATATTTCGCACTTATAGTTACCTCTCGCCGCGATTTTAAATGCAACAAAATAAAAGATTAGGAAAAAGATTATTTATGTACTAAATAAATTAAGCTGGTCACAAAAAAAACAGGGCGTCAAATGATGTCATGGTGCTCTTTATAACAACTATTAAGAAGCTGGTTGCTTTTTATATCAGTGAACATATAGATAATCATGGAGAAAATGTGTCGGCAGGAAAATAAGATAATACAATGAGAGAGGGAAAGAGAGAGGCTTCACTGCATGGAGAAAAACAATAGATAATCATGCCCCAACATCTACCCATCGCCAATCCATGTTAGAGGAATCATGAAAGCATAAAAATATTATACAACTATTGCAAACCCGTGTGAATAAATAATATAAGACCTGCATAGCATAAGTACTTCAGTAGTACTTATGACTTGCTTAATTACCAAGTTGAGATATTCAGCCCAATATCTTATCTTGTCACGGCACAATGGGCTAGAGGAAGCTCAACAATGCAGCATAGAAAGTTCAAGGTCACTGCCAGTACTGGAAGCTACACTATGAAAAATGATCCAAGAGATCTCCTGCTTGTAGATGTCATTGTTTTGGTGTTCTTCTCTATATATATCAAACTTTCGGGCTGGTTTGTTATTGAAGGTAAATTTTAATGACATACACGTATATACAGGTTTTCAGAATGGGAAACACGTTAATAATTGCAACGAAAGGAACGTTGTCACAGTGAACAGAATGCTCCCTGGACTGAGGAATATATGCCCAAGAAGATGATAGAATTACTGACAAAAATTACCAATCAGACACCATACAACACTACAATCCTAAGCATATCAAACATTACTAAATCTTTCATCCAAGTTTCAAGAAATTTTCATGCAGTGTAAGACAGCAGTGAGGCCATATCGAATGTATAAAAGTAGCTGGGCAAGGAATCCCAGATAATGTTTTCATTCAATTGACAGATTCTACCAAAAGGGAAATTTGGATAAGCAAACAAGTTCCTGCTGGACCTTATGGGCCTTAATACATTATGCCAAAGGCCATTAATTCAGGCTGGACAGTGTTTCACGTACCCCTTGAATTGGTGAGCAGAAAAAGCGAACTGCTTGATGAAGGGTGATAAAGGCTATCTTATATCTATCCTTGTCTTAGCAAACGCAATGTCAAAATCCTGCATGTGTATGCCAGAGCAGAGAACATAAATTGGTGAGAAGACATTCCTAAGGACCATTTGGTTATGTAGCAGAAGTTGGCTGGACCAATGTTTTGGAGGTCTATATCTGCATTAAATTCATCCCCTCAAATTGTACGTGCGGGTTGATTGATGATAGTCATGGAAATCTGCCACCCAAGTGCGTCTTATCAATTTGGAGAGGTAAGAAGTTTCTCGAGGGCTCAAACTATTTGCTGAGGGAAAAACTAAACACCAGTTGAATTTGAGATGACTATAGAGGATGTCAGATTGGTAAAAGCTTCTGTCTCGTGGTAAAATAAGCACCATGATTAACATTTTTCATTCTTTTTTAACAAAATAAAATCCTTGAAAAAAGATTTCCTGTGGTCTTGTGGATAATTTCTATCTGACAGCTATCTGTGAAAATACGAAGATGAACTGCTCAGCTGTGCTGGGAAATTGCTCTGGAGCTTTGATGAAAACTGCCCGAGTGATGAAGATGAAAGAGGAGTGTTGTTTATGTCTACTAAATATGGTAGGCCAAGTTGTCAGTACTGTGTCTATCGCGCCTATCAAATCTCTAAGTACCTTTGGGAATGAAATTAATAAGTTAAGCTAGAAAATATAATGAAGTTTGAGGAGTTTTTTCCAATTCAAACCAGCTATCACAAAGTCTTAGAATGGGAGCCAAGTCACTAAAAACTTGGACACCATGCATTAAAACATTGTCAATCATTTGCTTGCTACAAATAGGAAAAGTTCAATTCATCTCATTTTTACACATCTCAATCTAATCAACCTCAATGTAAACATATATCACATAAAGATGGACTCTCCTTCTCAGATCCGTATCCTGAACAATCCCATATTTCCCATCCCCACCTTACCAACCTTGTCGGCCACCACCACCAACGGCAGCCAAGCCGCCTAGTCAATTAAATTGTATTTAATTAACATATAATACATAAATATAATATGTGGCATTGTGCTGTTTTTGCAGGGGTTTCTTACAAAAAATTGTCACTTAGATGAAACAACAGTCATGGGGATTAGGCACAGCTTTCATCATGAAGGATGGGAAAGGAAATCTATACTGACTTCCTCACCCTCCAGCACACCTGCCTCAGTGCTAAACTACCATGGATGTCATTCAGAAATATCACAAATCAATCAACTGTTGTCTAATGTGTGCAAGGTATGTCCATTTCTGTTAGAAAAAACAATATGGTTCTAATCAAAGAGCAAACAGATTTGATGATCAAACAAACACCAAAAGTTTCTTTTCCGTTGGGTTTTAATGAGTCACCTAGCAAAGTATAAAGCGAAAGAATTACCTTCCTTGACAAAGATAAATAGATCTCATTAGAGTTTTGACTCAACTCTACGACGTAGAATTGAAGAGAGATAGAACCTGATCTCCTTATCGTTCTTATATATCTTACTATCAAATCTAAATCAATTGACTGTAGGAGAACCAAATTCTAATAAAGACCTAGCTAAAAAGGAGCTGAAACACATATTTATAACACACAAATGTAGTTTGGATATAAATCTCAAGTCCATCTACAGTTCCTGATCTACAATTGTGATGACCCGCTTTTGCGTGTATTTTTACTGAATGAGTGTTTTTAATTTAATTAATATTATAGTGTTTGTATTTTAAATAATCGGATTTTAATGAGATTTTATTGGCTGTTGAATTTAAATTGCTGTTTAATTTATTTTAGCTTGTTTTTGGATTTAAAAATTTAATAGTTAGTTTTTACTAGTTATTTATTATATATTAGCTTTACGTTGTGTTTAAAATATTTTCTTGGTTTTTATTTATTTATTTGATGTGATGTTTATCTTATTTTAGTCATTTTATGTTTTTAATATCGTTTTCGGCGGATCAGTTTCTGGATCCCGGAAGTGAAGTTTGAACTTCATTTCTTTTCCCTTTCTTTTCTTTTTCCTTTTTCTTTTTCCTTTTTCTTTTTCCTTTCTTTTTCTTTTCCTTCTTTTCTTTTTTTCTTCTTTTTCCTTCTTTCTTTTCTTCCTCCCCGTTGCTTTCCCATGCGCCCGATTCTCTCTCTCTCTCTCCCTTCTCTTTTTCCTTTCCGTCAACCCCACTTTGACAGGCCGTATCTCTGCCGTCCGGTGGAGGTGTCGTACACCACCCCTGCCATTCTCTTCCCCTCCCACCAGACTACATCCCCACCAATTTTCAGGACCATCGGACTCACCGTTAGCCGCCACGGCCCCTCAAAGTCACTGCCCCCAACTCTGTTTTTCCCCCTGTTGCCGATTTCTTCCTCCGCCCAGAACCGCCGCTTGCCGGCGGCATGGCCTACACCACCCACCCAGAAGTCTTCCCCTCCCTCCGGCGCACCACCCCACCAAAGATCTCCCCCAACCGTGCCGCCGTTTAGCCGGAAAAGCGCATCTAAGCCGCACGGTTTTTCACCGTTTTCGACACCATCGCACCACTTCCGGCCACCATCTTTTCACCACTTCTTCCCCTACCTCTTGCCGACCTAACCCACCCATTTCCGGCCTAGATCCGTTGCCGGAGCAGCTCCCACGAGCTCAACTCCGATTTGGCCGTTTTTGCCCTCCACCGCCGTTTCCACCGCCACCCACGGCCAAAACTCACTTCCACTAGTTTCATAAACATCCCTAGACCATTCCCTATCAATTTGGTGTCTTGGGTTGTCCCCGTTCAAAAGTGGGTATTTTGCGACCCACGGCTATAGTGCATTTGCACTGTTACGTTGCTTTCCACTCATCGTTTGCCGCGCGCCGAACCTTCTAGAAATCATATATAGCGCTGTAAGTATTTTCCAAACTCTACTTTTAGATTTAAATATATTTTGCTCTTTCAATAATTTATCTGGTTCGTTTGTTGATTCTGGACTGAGTCCGAGGAGTTCGGGGGTCGGATGGATGGAGGACGAAGTTGCTTGATTTGTTGATTTATGCTTGGTTGGTTGTGTCGTGCATTGAGTTTGCATTTACGTGGTGTGTACATGTGCATTTTATTTTAATTGAGAAAAATCCTGTTTTATTGGCATAAATAGATTTTCGGGTGCGTGAGTATCACGAGCCCAAGCCGGGATGGGTTATTATCTCGGTGGAGCTCCTCTGGTCACTCGGGAGTGGATAATACTGAGTGACATCCCCTGGGTTGTCGCTGGGCGACGACCGGATCGCACGATACGGTAACGCTATCGTGTCGACTCCGTGGTTCCTAGAGTGGCGGGGACTAGAGGATGGCCTGGCCAGTTACGCGCTGGGCGCGAGTCTGGGCATCACTCGTGTAGGTGTCATAATCTGAGTATTCTTCATACTTGTGTGGAAATGGTTGATGGTATGATTTCCTCAAGTATAATCTGAGTTGTGTATTGTATCCTGCTTGGCGTTAATATTTGATCTCACAAATTTCGAGGACGAAATTTATTTTAAGGAGGGAAGGATGTGATGACCCGCTTTTGCGTGTATTTTCACTGAATGAGTGTATTTAATTTAATTAATATTATAGTGCTTGTATTTTAAATAATCGGATTTTAATGAGATTTTATTGGCTGTTGAATTTAAATTGCTGTTTAATTTATTTTAACTTGTTTTTGGATTTAAAAATTTAATAGTTAGTTTTTACTAGTTATTTATTATATATTAGCTTTAGGTTGTGTTTAAAATATTTTCTTGGTTTTTATTTATTTATTTGATGTGGTGTTTATTTTATTTTAGTCGTTTTGTGTTTTCAATATCGTTTTCGGCGGATCAATTTCTGGATTCCGGAAGTGAAGTTTGGACTTCATTTCTTATCCCTTTCTTTTCTTTTTCCTTTTTCTTTTTCCTTTCTTTCTCTTTTCCTTCTTTTTTTTTTCTTCTTTTTCTTTCTTTCTTTTCTTCCTCCCCGTTTCTTTCCCGTGCGCCCGATTCTCTCTCTCTCTCTCCCTTCTCTTTTTCCTTTCCGTCAACCCCACTTTGACCGGCCGTATCTCCTCCGTCCGGTGGAGGTGTCATACACCACCCCCGCCATTCTCTTCCCCTCCCACCAGACTACATCCCCACCAATTTTCAGGACCATCGGACTCACCGTTAGCCGCCACGAGCCCCTCAAAGTCGCTGCCCCCAACTCTGTTTTTCACTCTGTCGCCGCCACCTTCAACTGCCCAGAATCGCCGCTCGCCGGCGGCATAGCCTGCGACACCCACCCAGAAATCTTCCCCTCCCTCCGGCGCACCACCCCACCAAAGATCTTCTCCACGAAAAAGCGCATCTAAGCCGCACGGTTTTTCACCGTTTCCGGCACCGTCGCAACACCTCCGGCCACCATTTCTTCACCACTTCTTCCCCTACCTCTTGCCGACCTAACCCGCCCATTTCCGGCCTAGATCCGTCGCCGGGGTAGCTCCCACAAGCTCAACTCCGATTTGGCCGTTTTTGCCCTCCACCGCCGTTTCCACCGCCACCCACGGCCAAAACTCACTTCCTTTAGCTTCATAAATATCTGAAGGCCATTCCCTATCAATTTCATGCCTTGGTTTGTCCCCGTTCGAAAGTGGGTAATTTATTACCCACGGCCACAGTGTAAAATACACTGTTACGTTGCTTTTCCTCCGCCGTTTGCGACGCCGCGAGCTTTCGAAAAATACCGTATAGCGCTGTAAGTATTTTCCAAACTCTACTTTTAGATTTAAATATATTTTGCTCTTACAATAATTTATTTGGTTGGTTTGTTGATTCCGGACTGAGTCCGAGGAGTTCGGGGGTCGGATGGATGGAGGACGGAGTTGCTTGATTTGTTGTTTTATGGTTGGTTGATTTTATCGAGCATTGAGATTGCATTTACATGGTGCATGTACGTGTATTTTATTTTAATTGTGAAAAATCCTGTTTTGTTGGCGTAAATGGATTTTCGGGTGCGTGCGTATCACGAGCCCAAGCCGGGATGGGTTATTATCTCGGTGGAGCTCCTCTGGTCACTCGGGAGTGGATAATACTGAGTGACATCCCCTGGGTTGTCGCTGGGCGACGACCGGATCGCACGATACGGTAACGCTGTCGTGTCGACTCCGTGGTCCCTAGAGTGGCGGGGACTAGAGGATGGCCTGGCCAGGTACGCGCGGGCGCGAGTCTGGGCATCGCTCGTGTAGGTGTCACACGCGTAGTCGTTACCTGCGGTGTGGCACAGAGCCAGAGTGTGCGGATGATCCCTAGGGGAGATCATGGTGCATGCATAATTGGATTGATTGGTTTGATTTAGAGGCACGTGTAGGGATGGTGGTGAGCAGGGATGGTGGTAGAGTCCCGCCTGTGATTCCCGCCTACAGTGCTCTGATGGTTTTTGGATATGGGCCATTTTCTGGGAAAATGGCGAGGATGTGTAGAGGACTTGTGATCCATTTTCTGGGAAAATGGTGGTTTGGGCCATTATCTAGGATAATGGCGAGGCTTGGTTTTAAACGGTATGTTTTGGGCCGTTATCAGGGATAATGGCGAGGTTTTGTTTAAAGGATATGTTTTTGGGCCAAATGGGTTTTTGGCGTGCGTGGAAAAATATGGTTTATGAGTTTTGTGCATTGTTATTTATTCATGCATATTGTTTGAGTTTAATATGTTTTTATCTAGTGGTGTTTGGATTTTACTTACCTGCGGCACCATTTTTGGTACCGTAGATTTTGGTGCAGAGTTCGAGGAGGCTGAGCCCGAGGATACGGCTCCGCCGGAGAACTGAGTTGAAGTTAATGTTTTGGATTTGGCTTTGAAACAATATTTGTATTTGTATTATTTTATTATGTATGTTTTGAACCGCTTTGTATTTTATTTAAGAAAAAATTCTGGTACTTAGTTTTATGTCTTTGCTATCCGCTGCGTATTTCTTCGTGCACATGTGTCGCTTGCACACACTTGGCACTCGTCGATAGGGTGGTGACCCGTGTTGTCACCATCCGGACGTCTCAATTTCCCCGTGTCCGGGCGTGGGGATTTGGGGGCGTCACAAGTCATGTCATGGCTCTCCCTTTCATACTTCCTTAATTGTTTAAAATAATGTGTGTGTGTTTTCCCTTGTCTCTTAATAAAGGATACATCGATTTGGAAAGAATCAAATTGCTGGGAATATGAGTAGAAGGTAACCTGGACTTCAGTAATTGCTTTCACCTACCAAATGAAAGTTGTCTTGCATTGGTAACAAAAAGCAACTCTATTCTACGGGGTTGTAACATTTCATAGTTAAGAGGTTGGGCTCATATTGTATTTTTTACATTCATGGTTTGGATTTCATTGTGAAAATGCTAATGGATTGTTTGATTAATTTAGAGCAATAAGCAAGACTACTTTGACAAACAAGAAAAAAGAGAGAAACAGAAGCATGACTTTGTAGAGAATGACGCACTGAAGCATTACTTTGATAATTATGGTGTGAATGCCACTGTGGTAGATACTTTTGGTGTGAATGCCGCTGTGTAACTAAATGGATCAAAATTGTTATATGTTTAGCATGTATCCTTGTATGTGATGCTTACTGATAACTGGATAAATATGTTATTTTTAATACTCTTAACTAGTGAGATTAGTGAAAATTATCTGTTAAATTAAGAGTATTAATCAAATAATATATACTAGCCCTTCCTGACATGTGAAATGACCATTTACACCTTAAAGCAATAAACTTTCATGTATATGGCCTGAGTAATACTTTCCTCAATTAAATAGGCTGGCTGGTATCTCACATGAGCTGTGGTCCAACACAGGAGTGGAGATAACTGATCTATAAGGCCATAAAGTGACTCAAGCCCACAACTTAAGCCTATGAGAAGAAACAGAAGCTGAAAAGACCATGAGAAGAGCTCACAGCATCACCAAAACCGATAAACACATGCTATCACTCAGTATAAAAGGAAGAGAAACCTTCGACAAAGGGGATTCAGTTTTTCCATTTCATTTTACTTGTCATTTCTTTTCCCTTTTTGTTTCAGACGGCATTTTTCTGAGATTCTCTTAGGGTTTTTGCACATTAGTCTTTTGCAAGTTTTTGATAAAGATGATTGGCTAAATTTATAGCCTAGGTTGCGTTGAAACTGTTCTTTGTACTCCATCGCTTGCTAGATTTTTTATAGTTTTGATCGTTTACCTCACTTGGTTTGAAATCAGTTTCTAAAGAGGAAAATCTGATGAATTCTCTTGCTCTTAGTCTTGTTCTGCTTTAGACACAAGGCAATAGAACCTTGAATCAATCAAGGATTCCATCAACCGAGTGCTAAATTTATCTTGGTGGAAGCTTAGTGAGTGTACTTTATTTTCAGTTTTGGCATAATTATTCTGAGTTCTTATTTCACATACTCTATGTTATTAGCTCCTTGATTGAGTTAGTGAGTAGAGATTAATGCCAAAAAATCCATGTAAGTGATGAACACCAAGGAGCTTTAAAAGCCGCAACCCAGGTGTTTGCTCTATTGATTCTGTGAACCCTGCAAGTTGAATTAATGATTAGTAATTCTGTTTTAGAACCACACCATTTTTAGAAATCAGATTTTTCTTTGCATGATTTAATCCCTGTTTTAGAGCAAGGTCATTGCCCTGAAAATAGCCACAAATCCACCATACATTCACTTGATAACAAACCCTTCACTGGGTGCAGACACTTTTTACCTTTCCAACTTGTTTTCAAAATTCATAAAAAAATTCAAACAAAGAATGTCACAGGATGTTCCTTCTATATCATCATAGTTTTCCAAAAAGCTTTTTCAAGCATGTTGTTGGAATCACACTTGTCTTTGTGGAAATGACCTTGGGACTTCCTTATTATTACAACTGAACCACTTCTACACTTGGGAGTGATAATTTGGATTGAGTCACTTACTTTGTCATGTAGTTTAGAAAGAATTGTGATATTTACTATATGAGTTATCGATCTATTTATTTAAGAAATATCGCTTATGGAAGAGTTATTGGAAATTATGAAAATAAAAATAAAAGCATTTAAAAAAATAAAAATTAATTAAATAAAAATAATAATATTTTATTATCATAGAGAATGTGATGACTAATCTAATGTAGACTTCAAGTTTTGAGTGATTAGCTAAAAGTGAAAAAGTTAGATATTCTTCAAATTTTGAACAATAGGTAGGCTAATCCAATACCAATGCTCTTAGTAGGAGATACCCCATAAACAATTCCATAGGGAGTAAGCTTGGTTGAGGAGTGGAATGTGGTATTATACCACCACTCAGCCAAGAAGAGTCATTCAAACCACAACCTTGGTTTATCTCCTATGAAACATCTTAGAAAGTGTTCTAAACATTTATTAACAAATTATGTTTGACCATCACTTGGAGGGTGATAAGCAGAAGAGTAAGACAAACTTACTCATTGTAACGTGAACAATTCCCTCTAAAATGAGGTTGTAAAAGTGGAACCCCTATATGAAACAATGGTTTTAGGCATGCCATATAACTTAAAAACATTGTTCAGAAATAGAGATGCTACCTTAGCTACTGTGAAAGGCTGTTTTAAGGCCATGAAATGAGAATACTTGGGCAATCTATCCACCATGACCATAATAACAGAATACCCTTTGAAATGGGCAGGCTCTCTACAAAACCCACCCATAGAATCATCAGTCCATACTTGTTGTGGTATGGGCAAGGGTTGTAGCAACCCAATAGGATGCACTTCTTCACCTTGTTCATTTGACACACTGCACATTCACAAATGAATTTCTTAATTTTAGACTTCAAATTAGGTCAATAAAAGTCAATTCTAACACGCTGCAAGAATTGTGAAAGCCAAAATGACATGTAGAGAGACTAGCATGAATATAGTGTAAAATCTTCAACTTCAACTCAAAACAGCTACGACCAAAAATTGTTCCATTTTTTAAAAGAAGACCATGTTTAAAATTAAAGGAAGGACAAGAAGAAGGATCTAGTTGCAATGAGGTGATTAGCTAATGCCCTGTCTGATATTCTACATAAGAAGCCTTCAATTCTACTAAGCAAGTAGGAGTTGGAAAAGATATAGCAACCAACAAGATTGATTCTTCATCCTAATCTCTTCAAGACAAGGTATCAGTTACCTTGTTCTCCACCCCTTATTTGTATTCTATGCAAAATTCATAACCAAGCAACTTGGAGAACCATTACTACTATGAAGTTGTGCCAACTTTCTGCTCTAACAAATATTTCAGGCTGTGGTGATCAGTTCTGATTATAAATGAGCCTCCAAGAAGATAAAGTCTTCACTTTTTTACTGCAAGAACCAATGCCATTAATTCTTTCTCATAGGTAGAAGAGTTGCAAATTCTTACCCCTAAAAAAGCTTGACTGAGGAAGGCCAATGGCCTCTGCTCCTACATCAACACAACACCAATACCAATTCCACAATGATATGAACTCGCAGAATTGGAATTTCTTGAACCCATAATCAATTTGAAAACTCATCCAAGAAAGCCAAAATCAAGTCAATGGGTGGAAAATCTAGATCAGTTGAGAACTCATTTCAAAAAACTAGACTATATTAAAATCTAATCCCCTTGAAGAACCCGTCTCAAGAACCCAGATTACAAGGAGGAATGCTACAAAGGTTGTGATTTACCTTTGATAAGTTCAAAAGTTCAATCAAGAACAAGAAGAGTAAACTCAACTCACAATGAAAATTCAATATTGTCTAACCATAAAGGGGGCAGCCAAAGATGTTTAAATACTTCCCAACAAAAATAACTCTAGGCCAAAATAAGGCCCCTTCCCAAAAATACCCGTAAGTGAACATTGTCGCTCTATAGTACCGTGAACAGTGTTGCGCTACAATAACTCATTGAAACCCTAGTTCAAAAAAATAATAACTCTTCCAACATACCCTTATGTCATTCTCATAATAAACCCAATTATTCTAAACTAATAAAATAAGTCTTTTAAATGAATTAAACAAGTTGAAAGCCTTTAAGTGCCCAAAGCCTTTAAATCATGTTGCTCTCTTCCATAGCTTTTATCAAATGAATCAAAACTAGTTCATCCTTGAAGCCCATCTTGAATGTAGGGCTTTTGCTAGACACGTCCCAAGTGAATTGTACCAATCGTTGCATTGCTTCCTTGTTCTTCTTAGCTCTCGATCTTGTGATTGCCCCATCTGGAACTTGTGTAAAGGATCTTTAAGGCTCGGTCCACCTTGGGGCCCATCGTTCCCTCTCTCCTCAAAATGATTCGACCTCAAATCTCCTCCACTTGATATGATACTTACCTGGAAGATCCACTTGATATGAATTATCATTAATTTTCTCAAGAATTTGGAACGGTCCATCTCCTGGATGATGCAACTTTATCCTTTTATGGGTTGGGAATTTTTCTTTGCGCATGTGAACCTAAACCCAATCTCCTGTTTCAAAGATGACACGCTTTCGCCCTTTATTGGCTTGGGAAGCAACTCTTTCATTCTTTTGGGCAATTTGAAGCCATGCCCCATCATGAAGTGACTTTACTAACTCTGCCTACTTTTGGCCATCAAAGCTACTTCTGCCATCAATAAGTAAAGGCATCAAATCTAAAAGAGTATGTGGATTAAATCCATAAACAATTTCAAAAGGAGAATATGAAGTAGTAGTATGCATGGCTCTATTATATGCAAACTCTATAAATGGCAAACAATCCTCTCAAGTTTTTAAATTCTTATGAACAACAGTGAGTAAAACTGAGTTAATGTCCTATTAACTACTTCAGTCTGGCTGTTAGTATGTGGATGACAAGTAGTGAAAAATAAAAACTTAGTACCCAATTTTCCCTACAAAACCTCCCAAAAGTAGCTAAGGAATTTAACATCCTTATTAGAAATAATACTCCTAGGCACACCATGAAGTTGCACTATCTCCCTAAAAAATAAGTTAGCTATGTTTGTGGCATCATCAGTTTTTTGACATCGAATGAAATGTGCCATTTTGCTAAATCTATCCACAACCACAAATATAGAATCTCTACCCCTTTTTGTCCCAGGCAGCCCCAAAACAAAGTCCATAGATATGTCTACCCATGGCTTACTAGGAACGGGTAAAGGTGTATACAACTCATGTGGCAAAACCTTAGATATTTCTACATGTAATGCACCTGCCACAAATGCGATTGACGTCTCTTTTCATCTTAGGCAAAAGAAATGTTCATGCAACATGTCTAAAATCTTCTTTACACCAAAATGATCCATCAAACCACATCCATGCACAAGCAACTCACGCATAAGACTATAGGCTCACAAAGTCTAGTCTCTTTAAACAAATACCAAACTAGTCTATAAAACTGACCAAATGATGTTTTCTCAGGTACTCCATACACACTAGCCAAGCCATCATCATTAGCATGCAATTTCTTTTCATATTCAAATTTCAGTAACTTTGTATCTAAAATGAAGATAAGGATATACCTTCTTCCTAATGAATTAACCACAAACTTTTCCTTACCATGTGTGTACTTGATTACATGAGGAAATCTCTCAATGAATTGCACCCACTTGGCATGCATTCTATTCAACTTACTTTATCCTTTCAAGTGCGTCAAGGACTTATGTTTTTCAAAGAAAGGTCGGGTAGGAATTGTCGCACCTGGCACAAAATCAATATAATGCTCTATCTTTCTAATAAGTTGCATTCCACTAAACACCCCATTAGGAATCATGACCTCATATCCCTGCAATAAAGAAATAACAACACTAGGCAAAGATTCGTTAAATTCATTAGTATTAAAATTTGCTTTAGCATAAAAACTCACTTCTCTCTTTGTTTTTCTCTCACTTTCTTCACTCTCGCTTTTCTTTTCACTCTCATTTTTCCTTTCACTCTCTTTTTTTCTTGAGGTTTCAACCTCACTCTCATTTCTTTTCTCTCTTATTTTCTGTCTCATTATTTCTTTCTTCCTCAATCTCACTCCCACTCTTTCTTTTCCTCTCAATCTCACTTTTACTCTCTCCTTTTTGATCAATCTCAATTTCTTGATTTCTTTTTTGATCAACCTCACTTTCACTCTTTCTTTTTTGATCAATCTCACTTTCTTTTTTCATCAACCTCACTTTCACTCTTTCTTTTTCGATCAACCTTACTTTCACTCTTTCTTTTTTTATCAACC
Organism: Carya cathayensis; assembly: GCA_011037825.1. Classification (NCBI taxonomy): domain Eukaryota; kingdom Viridiplantae; phylum Streptophyta; class Magnoliopsida; order Fagales; family Juglandaceae; genus Carya; species Carya cathayensis. The sequence goes on from QGSO01001003.1 coordinate 55,081, forward strand.
TTACTTTTCAATTTCGGTTGGTCCACATGGACCTATGTTGGAATTAAAAGAGTAAGTTTGATTGTTTTCCATCCGTTTCAAAACTATATATGTTCTTGAACCCATTATGGATCACTCTCCTATCACACTGCCACAGCCTCCCCAACAAAATATGGCCAGCATGTATAGGCACTTCATTATAAAGCACCTCATCGTTGTACTTTCCAATTGAAAAAGTAACTAACACTTGTTTATCTACTCTAACCTCCCAACAATCATTCAACCACTGCAACTTGTATGATCGAGAGTATTTCAAGGTAGGTAAATTCAATTTCTCAACTAAAGTAGTGCGAGCAACATTAGTACAACTCCCCCATCAATGATCATACTACATACCTTGCTATTGATGTGACATCTAGTATGGAAAATGTTCTCCCTCTAGGTTGCTATGTATCATCCATCTTTATTTGTATGTTGAGAGCATGCCTGGCAACAAGGGAGTCACCTGTCACGAGGTATTCTACCCTATCATCATCACTAGCATCCTCTAACTCACTTTCTTTTTCTCTGAATAGTTATGACAATCAAAGATAAACTCTATATTCTTCTCTCAATCTAAATAAGCTTTAGGGTTAGTTCTACCTTGGAAAGATGGTATTTTTATTTTGATGCTCTCAAGGTCCCTATCTACTCCATCCTGACCCTGTGGGTTTCTCCTAAGTCTTCTTTCACGCCTAACTCTTCTATACCTACCCATCCCAACTTCAGACGTTAGGTCTTCCTTATCCTCACCATCTCCTTCATCTTCATACTCATGTTCTCTTCTAGCTTCACGTCTCCTCCAATTTCTCCCACAATGCAAATTTCTAATTACTTCATCTTGTTAATCCATCATATCCCTCACTTCTCCCAATATCATGTTCAACTACTCAAGCTGTTGTTTCATGGCCTGCAACACAAAGAAGTTATCTGCCATCTCCTTTGGTGATGAGTCACTTTTATGAGACATCATACATGCTGCACAGAAAAAATATTAGTGGAAAAAGACCTCACACGCTCCCTTACGTGTTTACACTCGAATAATGGCACTCCACTTGTGTTTCACTCTTAATTGATTTTTTCCAATAATGATTTTACACTCTCTTGCCTTTTACCTCAAGAGTTTTCCCACTCAAGTTCTTTAAGAACTAATTGAACTGATCAATCAAGATAATACAATCTTATTTTATCATAACTAGTAATTAGGTCCAAGAAATAAGAACAAGAGAAACACAGAATGAATAAAACGACATGAGAATCAAAGAAATTATAGGAATGTAAGAGCAACTATAAGACAAGATACCAACTATAATGATGTATGCAGCCCCTTCGATGATAAGACTCAATAAAAAATTTGGATTTCAATACTTTTTTTTTTCAAAATTTTTTTTTTCTATTCCTTTTTTTTCTTTTCTTTTCCCACTAATTCAATCACAAACAACAATATTCAATTGTGACAATCAAACAATTGAATTCAAACACATATAAATTGACAAGGAAATAGAAGAGAATCTGATTGAGCTGAAATATTGCATATTTTAGCTATTTAAAACCAATGTATTTCAATTGTTTCGTGACATTCTTATTGGTTTTAGATGGAAAAAAAAAGTTAATAAGCATAAATACGAGTCATGATTTTTAATTGATTAATATCATGTTTATGCTTAATTTTATAACTATGATTTAATTAGACAATATTTCCTCACATATATAATATATTTTTGATAATCTTTTTTTTCTTTTTAATTTATTTCCGAGTATTATTTTTTATCTCTTTATTTTCAGTTTAAATAAAATTCACAGGAGATCCGATTTTGACCAAAAGCGCATGCTATATGAGTTTTTCAAAGTGGTGGACTTGGACAGCTGAAAATGTTGAACGAAAAGAATTGTCAGCGAGAATGAAAATCACGGAGAAGCACGTTGTCAACGTAAAAAGGAAAAGTGAGTTTGATGGAAAGCCAAGAATACAAAGAAAATAAACACAGGCTTCCGTTTGGGGTCAATTTTCACGGAAAGCTGAGAGAGACTTCGTTTCATTTCTTCTTCAACTGGGACGGATGGTTTGGATGAAAATCACGGAGGCAACGTGAAAGTCATAGCAGAGAGCTTACGGAGAAAAAAAATAAAAATAAAAAATAAATAGAGAGCTTCGGGCTGCTGCATGGGAGGCTGAACGTGAAATTCATATAAGGTGGGCTGAAAGTCAGGATCATGTTTTGAAGAAAAGAAAGAGGAGTTTCATGTAAGACTAGAGGGAGGCACGTTGTCAACGATGATGAAAAATAACGGAGCGAAAGAAAAGATTTTTCGGCTGGGGTTGGTTTTCTTTGGTCTGGGTTAGTTTTTACGGAAATAAAAGAAAGACATGCATGGAAGGAGAGGAGGCTGGTTTTACGGAAAAAGGGAAGTGACGAAGAGAAAAAAAAAAGGAGAGAAGATTTTCTGGACACTGGACTTTGGGGGGTTTAAAAAGGAAAACGGGAAGGGGCATTCTCTTTGTCGGGGGGGTAGAGCAGTACGGGAGGCCTTTCTCTGGTCTTTGACGGACAGAAATGAAACTGGTGAGAGAGGAAAGAAATGGAAGGGATTTTACGTTGGTCTGGACACTTTTAGCTCTATTTTGAGAGCAAAGAAATAGAGCAGCAGGAGATTTCCATTTTCATTTTGAGGAGGACGCTGGATATGAAATAGAAGGAGCTGGTTGACATGAATAGATGCTGAACACTGGAGTTCTTGGCAGCTGGACTTGAGTTTGACGCTGGACAGAACATGAAAATGAAGATGCAGCAGACGACGTGAATGGAAATGGGAAGCTTACGGAGACTCAAACAAAGAACGACGTTGACTTGAGGAAACTTGCTCTGTTGAACTTTGAGTTCAGTTTGGAGAGCAACGAAGTAGAGCAAGAACGGGCAGCACGTACACGGAGGGAGCTATTGGTGTTGACGTAAAATGGTTGGGACCTTGGGAAGCATTGGGTGACGCTCTTCGTCTGGGGTAGTGACTCGATTTCGAATGTGCTTCCAAGTATAGAAGTGTCAAGTTGTACAAGGATAAGTCCAGGATCGTATTCCACAGGGACAATGAGTTATCAAAGCGTATAACGAATTTGTGAGTAACAAATGAATTGAGTATGAGAGATGAAAATAAAATTAAAATGCGATGCACAAAAAATGATTGAAGTTGAAATTAGAGTTTCTAATTAAAAAGGCAAATTAACGAACACTTGGGTTGGTTTTGAGATTCTTTTTATTTCGAATTCCAGATAATTTCTCGATTAACAATCCAGTCAAGGTATTGATATTCGGAAGATAAAAAATTAAGCTCAAGTTTTTGCAATATTTTCTCAAGAAATTCTCTAATTTACTAGCCAAAATTTATATTTATAATCAATCGAAAGAAGCCTTGATAAATTTAAGCTTTTGTTGTGCCTTACGTCAACAACAAAACAAGAGCAAGAGCTGTAATCTATTTTCCATTTGAATCCGACTAATAACTTAGTGAAATAAACATTAAACAACAAAATATTGCATCAAACTAGAATCTAAAATAAATTAAATCTCATTCCACAACCCAAGTTTTAGAAATTAGTTACACATGATATTTTTAGTAACAAAAATAAATCTAAGTAGAGTCATGATAAAATCTGTAGAAAGAAATAAAAACAAATAACGCCGAATGAAAGAGAAATAAAGCTAAACTTTCCAAGAACAAGATGAAAATGAAAACGGAAAGTAAAGTAAATTAAAAGTTAAACTGGACGAAAGAAGAAAGAAAGAAAAAAAAATGCTAAACGAAGTAACAAAAAACGAGAATGAAAATAAAAGCGAGCGAGTCCCCTCTACCAAAACAAAACTAAGACTGAAAATGAAACAAAGCAGGAAGGCAACTACCGAACAAAAAATAAAACAGAAAAAACTGAAACAAAAAAAAAGTCTCCCCCTTGCTACGTAAACTGAAGGAAAACAATAGTAAAACAAAAAAAACTGCCCTTGCTGCCTCCGTCTACTATCTCCAGAAAAGAAACAGAAAAAAAAAGTTAAGAAAAACAACACTAAGCCGACTGAAATATAGAAAATACAGGAGATAAAATAAACTGAAACTAACTCCCCTCCTTCCTACGTAAACCGAAGGAAGAAAAACAAGAAATAAAATGAAAACAGAACAAATGCTTCTGCTCTATGTAAACTGCAGAAAAAAAACAATCCGTCTAAAACTAAAAACTCCTCCCAAAGAAAAGAAAAACAAGTCCCATTTCCTAAGCTTCTTCCCGTTGGTTTTATAGATGTTGTCCGTGGGTTGCTGTGTGTTTTACGAGTGAGAGACCTGCATGTGCTGCTTGATTTATTATGACTCTGTGATTGATGCATGTTTCTACTGCATGTGCTGGTTGATTTCGTGTTTTTCTGCATCATGTGCTGTGCTAGTTCCAGCTTGTTTTCTTTCTTTTCTTTTCCATTTAATCAGGCACCACACTTCAATTTCAGCTTCACTCCCACACGTCTCCCTCTCAACTCAACTCCAACACGTCTCTCAAGTCCCCCACGTCTCTCTTTCAACTCACCAACATAAACTCCAGCCAATCAAATTACTCCAGCACGTCTCCACCTTCTTTCATTCAAAACCACTGACTTCCCTTCTCTCCGAATCAATCTCTTTTACATCTAGCTCCCTTTAACGTCCAGCTAGAAACATGCAAGCCAGCATACGTCCAGACGAAGTCCTTCTATTTTTTTTCTTCTTCTGTCAAAATCTCCTAACAGACGTAAGCTCTCTAGCTCTTTTTCCGTATACGTCCAGACCAAGTGTATCCTCAAGTTGGTGCTGGTCTCCCTTTCCGTAAATGTTGATTTCTTGCTGCAAGTGTTGGTCGCCCGAGTGATGCTTCTTTTTTTCTTGCATTGAGGTTTGAGTGCTGCATGTGTTGATTGGCCGAGTGATTTCAGCTTGTTCTCCTCCTGCATGTGCTGTCAACTACCGTGATTTTCTGCATGTGTGAGCTTGAGGTGCCGTGAGTTGATTTTCTTCATGCATGTGTGTTTACTTTCCATTTCCTGCTGCATGTGTAAGCTGTTTCTTCTGTGAGTTCCAGCTGAGTTTCCCTTTTGATTTCTGCATGTTCTCGTTGTTGTGTGCTGAGTTGCATCCGTGAGTTGCTGTCCACGTCAGTTGCTTTCTGCAAGTGTTGTTTTTCTGCATGAGTGTTCTTGCTGTTTCCAGGTTCTGCATGTGCATCGCTGCCTTATTTTTCTGCATGTGCATGTGTTTGGTTTCTGCATTTCTGGTTTGCAAATTTCTGCATGTGCATGTGTTTTTGCTGCTGTCTAAGTTCCAGCCGTGAGTTCCTTCCCTTTATTTTCTGCATGTGTATTAGAAATGTATTTCTTTCAAAAGCAAATATAGAACTTTATGTGTATAAAATATTGACATCAATTAATTTGACATTCAATATTAGAATTTGATGCATAATTAAGTGTTCAATCCTTATTTGATAAAATAAATCACTCATTTAAACAACTTAATTATGCAATTCTAACCCTTTATCAGGTAGAGAAGCTGGAAGGCGGGGCTTTGGACTTCAGCTACAAGACCTGGAGATGCTTACGGAGAGAGCTTCGGACTGCCAAAGTGCAGGTCTTCATTTTTCATTTGGAACGGAAGGAAAGCAAGGTTGGGAATGTGACTAAGTGAAGGGGCTAGCAAAGGCAAGAACTGATTTTTTTGGGCTGAGAGAGTGAGACGTAGAGCAACGGAATGGAGGAGCTGGTTTGCAGTTTTGGTGGACGCCGAACGGAACTCTATTCATTTATGGAACGGAGAGGGAGTTTTTAACTCTTATTTTCTGTTCACCTTTATGTTCTTGTGTTGTTTTATTGTGTTTTATTTTAATATTATCATGAAAAATGTTTATTTAATTTTCATAACTCTTGTGTTGAATATGGTTGGCTAAATTTTCATACTAAGGTTAGAGGTGAAGATTAATGATTTAAATATTGTTTTCGGATTGACGAAAAATTTATTTTGTGGGCCTGATTAATTGAAGGATTTTATTATTGGATATTTTGATTATCTATATATTTATCTTGATTCATTGTGATTTTCGAATACAATGAATGCTTGAGGAATCCCTGTGATATTCAAATAGATTTGTGAATGTTTTAATCATCAATCGTTTATGCTCAATCATTAGTGACTATTTTTCTTGATCTTAAATGTTAAATCTTCCAATTAAATGGAATCATTATTCTAGTTTAATTGAAGTAATTCGATCAAAAACAATATTATAAATTATTAGAAGGATCCTTGAAACCTTAGTCGTTTTTCCATATCAATACATTTGATCATTTTGGTTTTATTCTGTTACGTCAAAAATCATCATCTCAATAACCTCATTTTATATTCGATCGCTCATCTCTTTTAGTATTTTCTTTTCATTTGTTTGAGTTTATTTTCTTTATCACATAAGTCAATCCCTGTGGATTCGACCCTATAAGGTACTACAACACCTGTATATTTGCAGGTAAAATTGCACTAAATTTTTAGTTCATTAGTTTGAGTCAAAGTTTAGGCGCAACAGAATCAATAAAACCCTAGATGATGAAATTTTTGACAGCAAGATGGAATTTCGGCCAACACAAAAAAAACCCTAGGAATTTTGGCAACCCCTTTTTTTTTATTTTTTTATTTTTTTTAAGTAATGCAAAAATTAAAAGAAAAAATCAGACCTGATTGGAAACCGAACTCTAAATACCAAATAATATGAACCCGTGGAATTAGAATCCTTTGAATCCACAATCAATTTGAAAATTCACCCAAGAAAGTCAAAATCAAGTCAATGGGTGGAGAATCTAAACCCGTTGAGAACTCATTTAAAAAACCTAAATTATATTAAAATCTAGACCCGTTGAAGAATCTGTCTCAAGAACCCAGATTACAAGGAGGAACGCCACAAAGGTTGTAATTTACCTTTGATAAGTTCAAAAGTTCAATCAAGAACAAGTGGAGTAAACTCAATTCACAATGAAAATTCAATATTGTCTAACCATGAAGTGGGCAGCTAAAGAAAGATATGTAAATACTCCCCAACAAAAATATCCCTAGGCCAAAATAAGGTCCCTTCCCAAAAATACCCTTAAGTGAATACTGCGGCACTACAATAACTCCTTGAAACCCTAGTTTAACAAAATAATAACTTTTCCAACATGCCCTTATGTCTTTCTCATAATAAACCCAATTATTCTAAACTAATAAAGTAAGTCCTTAAATGAATTAAACAAGTTGAAAGCATTAAGTGTTCAAAACCTTTAAGTCATGTTGCTCTCTTCCATAGCTTTTATCAAATGAATCAAAACTGGATCTTCATCCTTAAAACCTATCTTGCATGTTGGGCTCTTGCTAGATACGTCCTAAGTGAATGGCACCAATCATTTCATTGCTTCCTTGCTTTTCTTAGCTCTCGATCTTGTGATTGCCCCATCTGAAACTTTCAAAGGATCTCTAAGGTTCGGTCCACCTTGGGGCCCATCACACAAGCATCACATTCTATTACAAAGACTTTTGGTAAAGAGAGTATAGGAGGATTTGTAACTACTACGTTGAGTTGATTGAAGAACTTTGTAGCTCCCACATTCTAAAGAAATGCATATTTCTTTAACAAAGCTGTCAAAGGAGCATCTATCTGCCCATATCCCTTGATAAACTTCCTATAGTAATATATCAATCCCAAAAAAACCCTTAATGAGTTTAGGTTTTTTGGTATTGGCCAACTAACCATGGACTCCATCTTCTTAGGATTTGCCCTGACCCCATATTTAGAAATCAACTGACCCAAATATTCAATCTCATCACATGCAAACTTGCACTTGAATTTCTTGGCATATAATTGATGTTGCTATAGGGTCTGTAAAATTGAAATCAGATGCATCAAATGTGACTGTAAATCCTTACCATAAATAAGGATGTCATCAAAAAATACAATGACAAATTTCCTTTAAAAAGATTTGAACACCTCATTTACGAGTCCTTGAAATATTGAGGGTGCATTAATGAGTCCTAAAAGAATTACAAGGAATTCATAATGCCCCTCATGTATTTTAAAAAAGTTGTCTTGTGAATGTCTTCACTTCTCATTCGAATTTGGTGATACCCTGCCCTCAAATTCAGCTTAGAGAAAATGGGTGAACCAAAAAGCTCATCTAACAATTCATCCACTATAAGAATTGGATACTTGTCTTTGATAGTAGCTTCATTCAATGCCCTATAATCAATGCACATCCTCCATTTGCCATCAGACTTCCTGACCAACTAAACATGAGAGAAGAATAGGGATTGACTTGGTCAAATCACACCTAATTCCAGCAATTCCTTAACAATCTTCCCAATTTCAGTCTTTTGATAATAGGGGTATCTATAAGGCCTTACACTAACTAGTGATGATTCATGCTGCAAATTAATTTGATGGTCATGAGATCCTCATAGGTTCCTAAAAAATCTTGTCAAATTGCCCTAACAACTCAACAACACTTCGAGCCTCATTAGACATAGATTCTATAAAATCACCTATAACCAACTGCAGCAATAATCCTTTCTACCCCAACTTAGAAATCCTTGAAATCTCTTTATCATCCACCATCCCATTCTATGAAACTGTAATGCCCTTAAGACACATGTCTCTCCCCTTGTAAGTAAACTACATCTTCAATTCTACAAAGTCCCAAAGGATAGGACCATGTGACAATAACCACTGCACTCCCAAGACTGCATCACATCCACCTGAAGATAATGTAAAAAAAAAAAATTGATAGTGAAGGTTGTGCCTTACAACTACAACCCTACTATTGTACACTTCCCTTCACTATTAACCAAATCTCCATTGGCTACCCTTATATGGATTGGTTTTGCTATATAGGCAAATTACAGTTGGTAGCTACAGAAGTATCTACAAAATTATGAGTACTGACTGTATATATCAAAATTATCACTCTTCTTTTTCTTAACTGTCCAACAACCCTCACTGTCTTAGGGCTTGGAGCCATTTAGATTGAGGCTATTCCCCACAAACCTCAATTTGTTCCACTCCATCTTCTGTCACTCTTTCCTGCTCCGAACCAATAACACTATAAGAACTATCTAGTAAGTCCATCCCTTCCAATAGAAAAAGTCTTGGCTTAAGGCATCTATGGCCTTGATGCCACTTGTCATTAGAAAAGAGACCCTTCTTCCTTCTTTCTTGCACTCGAGCTTTAGACATTTTTTTTTGGTAAGGTATCTTTGTTGTAGGTTGAGTCTTAGGTGTTCCCAAATGGAACCTGTTTGCCCAGTTTTATACATAATCGACCTTGGATTTAACTAACTAGAATCCATAGACCCATTCTTGCAAGGTCTTCTAGTCATCGTTTTAAATACCATACTAGTACCGGCCATTGGTCAAGTACAGTTATTATACCTATTTTGTACTGTACCGCCCCAAATACCAGTTGTACCGGCCGATATTTCGGCATTTACCGGCCTACGTACTGACTGATATTTCAGCCTTTACTTTTATTTTTTCATTTTTTTAAATTGCAAACTCATTTTTTGACCCCCAATTCATACCAGCCTATTTATAATTTATATATATATATATGTATTTATATATAATTTATTCATATATCGACTATCTCGAAATGGTACACAAAATAGTACCAGTACCGAAATATTTTATTCCAGTACCTTGACAGGTACGACATCCAGTATGGTATTCAAAACTTTGCTTTTAGTACTCAACACATACTGTTTTTGGATTTTTACCAATCTAGACACATCATTCAAAGTAGTAGGATTTAACATCCTAACAACCAACCTCACCTCATCTCATAGCCCACAGAAGAAACAACTTTATTTTTTTTTAGCAATTCCTTTGATTCTATTAGAAAGCACTTCGAATTCAGCTTTATAGGCAATAACTGTACTAAACTACTTAAGCTATGTAAAAGCCTCCATGGGATCATCATAAGGAGATGACCCAAATTTGGTTTGTACAGCTTGTACAAATTCTTCCCATGAATGAAAGGCTCCAGCCTTACTGGCATCTTGAAACTAGATTAATGCCTCATCATCCATATGAAAAGAGGCAATGAAGATCCTCTCACAAAGAGGAACTTGGTGGTGTTATAAAAAGTATTGGTTGGCTTTATATACCCATGTGGATGGATTGTAACCTGTGAATCTTAGGAATTCCAACTTAATCCCCTTGATAAAACCTATATCATAGGTTTCTTTGTGATGCACCTCACCTATACCTTAATTGAGATCACCATTTCTAACAAAGGTTCGAGCATCTTGAAAATTTCTTGTTGCTGCTACATTACCCTCTAAACCATTGCAGGAAATTCTCCAAATTTGCTTCAACATGTCATTGAATCTCTTATCCTGGGTTTCCTTGTCAAGCATGGTAGCCTCCTCCTATTGTACCAAAAGCATAATTGCATCCTCTATCTGTTTTTTATGTTGTTCTTGCTACTACTGAACGTGGTTCATTGAATCGACAATCTGAGCATATGATCGATTTCCTTCCACAATGACAATTGATACCAATTGTAATGGGTCCTACTAGTGACTTGTTCAAGAGAATCAATCTTCAAGAAGAAGAACAAGAATTAGAGAGAGAAGAGAGAGAGAGAGAGAATATGTTGTATGAATTTCCAAAGAGTGATTTTCCCTCCAATTCGTGGTCTATTTATACTTCATTAGGTTCCATCAATATGGTACCTTATTTACAACATATCAAAATGCATTATTACAAAATGACACCATTTCACTTATTTCAACCAGCATTTCACTAAACAAAACAATATCTTGCTACTTATTGTCAGTCACAACTACAATAAACGACACCATCCTAATAGCCCAAAACAGCATCGTATCCTTCAAGTCAGAAGAAATAAAATTGTCAATGCTTCACTTTCCTTCTTCTTCCTGCTACCATGCTTCTCGAGCCTCTGCTGCTATCATCCACTCTAGCACCCTCTCGACCCATAACAGTTGTAGGGGATTTGGAGGGATTTCAGGGGGGAAATTTTCAAATCATTGTCGGCAAGGTAGGGCAAGAGTCTGGCTCAGGGACCTTTACTCTCAAGATTGGTAAGATTGTCAGTATATGTGATGAGTGAGTTATAGTCATGGGGGTTTTGATTGCTCATGTGGATCACTTTAAGGAGTGTCAGCCATTGCTGATGATTGGTAGTTAGTATATGAAGAAATTTGTGCTTTATGGAGCAAAAGTATGTTCTTCTCTTTTCTTTTTGTTCATTGTGTTCTTATGGCTTTTTCATTCTTCTGACTATCCTTCTATTCGGAAAAGGATTGTAGAAGGGGAGCCTGGGCTTGCCAACTCCCAAAAGAGAGTTAAAGAACAAAATTGAATTTTGTTCATGAATTATAAACTCATGACCGGTCTAATTGAAGTTGACAATTAACTTGACATTGAGTATGCTCCAAGATCAGTAAGTTTCATAAAAAAATTTCACTAGTATGATCATGGGTTAATCAATATGTTTCTTGAAATGGATAAATCATAAAAATACCTAGTGGGACTTGTGGGACATTTTCTTGAAAAGTCTAAAGTCTGGTACACTTGAAATACCATCAAATGGACTCCTCATAAGTTGCACATTAATCTCAATCGATATAGATATTGGAAGGATCATCACCTAGCATTTTAGTTGGGAGACTCACATGATCTATGACAAAAAGGTTGAACACAATCTGACATCAACTCCTTTTAAAGGCTATGGAGAATCTCCAAATTAATCCTTTCAAATGTCATATAAAGTACTTTTGAACTTTAAATTGTTAAATGTTTCCACAATTCCAGCTTTCAACGTGTCTATACAAAGCAATGCATATGCCAATTCATATGTCCAAAGCCCCAGTAAGCATTGTTTTAGTAATCAAGTACATTTACAACAAAAAACACAACATCAAATCAAGCTGGTCAAATAATGAAGCCAAACCCCCCCCCCTCCTTTCTCTATAATAGAAAACTAGAATCAATTTAGTTGCAAGAAAAAAAAAATATAGGTTACATTTAGAAACTACTGGACCCTAGGAATTGGTCCACAAGTTTGGCCACATAGTTGGCTAGGCGGTCAGCTGTTTCTTGGGTGGATGCTTCTGCATACACACGTATCACATCCTCAGTACCTGATGGTCGGATGAAAGATCGACCTTGAGGGTATTTTGCTGCATCATTGGTTAAAGAAAAGTCTTATGAAATCATTCATGACTTTTTCCCTCCAAAGATTGGAGTAATTTTTTTCTTTTTTAAAAAGGTAATACTTATGGCAGAGGAATACCATTTACTAAATAGAGAAATATGTTGCTCAAGAAGTTCAAATTATATTAAAAATTCAAGAAACTATCCACATTGTCACCATTTTGGGAATTATTATGTCTGTGAAATTATTATGTCTTGTATTTTGTAGACGAAACTTAAAAGGTTGCTTTTCCCAAAAATAAAAAAAAAACTTAGAATGTTGCCAAAGTGCGCTTGGATTATCTGGATCAATAATCAAGTTGGGCAATCAAAATGCATGAACAAAGACTAAGACAAGAAAAGCTATGTTGGCTTAATTGAAAATTATTGGTCGTATGTGTTACCATTCTCAATATTAGTGGCTTCTTAAATGCCAGGGGCCTTACAACAATTATTTTTGCATTTGCTGTGACAACAATAGTTCTATCCACAACTTTTACCAAATATAATAGGAAAGGTAGCAAACCCATCAATTTATGAAATAAAAGACAAAATAATGAAACATTCAAACAATTACACATTTGTTTTCTTTGATATGTATGATGGAAACAAATGTAAGACAAAAATATGTCCTTGGTATAGGTAGCAAGTTGATTCCTTCATCATAAACAAGTTGAAGGAACCTCAAGTATGTTAAGAAACTTTTTCTTTTATATGTACTATGTTAAGGAACATGCAATTAACTACAAGTGAGAAACTTCAACTAAAAAGCAACAATACACATTCACAATATCACAATTAGACAAACCTACACATTGTTAGTACGATATGATATGGTCTCAAGCATTTTCTTTTATAATTTTCCTGTCTTCCCAAGTTGGACCAAGTTCAACAACTTCCATTAGCTGCCTGTCACTAATCAGTCCTCAGGTGGTGTGGCCAACACTAACAACATTCTCTTTTTGTTTTTTGATAAGAGTTTTATTACACATAAACCAGTGTGTTAGAACACCACTTATAGTGGAACCCATTAAAACTTTCAAAAGAATCAAAACACCAATTATTTTTTAGCATAGTTGATGTGGAAAGCTTCCACATCAGCAGTGTGTGTTAGGTGTGTAAAAAGTAAAGTTTCTAAATAGATTTTCTCTATTAATAAGCAATGTACTCTCATTAAAGCATGTGAAGGCACGACCCTAGCACACAGGAAGTACACTAGAGAACCCATATTTAGAAGAAAAAGAAAACAATTCAGTAAGTGTAAAAAGCCAGAACAAAGCAAAGCATCATGAGCTGCTATTCATGGGTAAAGAGAGTTGAGGACAATCTTTGTCAACTCTACCACCAAAGCTTTCTTAACTTCAGAGATCCATGCATTCATCTGCCTCCAAATATATCACATCAAGCATTAAGAAGCCAACCTCTCCAAACTATCAAAACATTACCATGTACCTGTTATCCAATTCAACTCATCAACAACTCTCTCACCCTTCTCTACATGAACCAACCAACACCAAACCCTTGAATTTCAAACACCATAAATTCCCCCTACTTCACATTCAAGAAAATGATGGTCAGTGGGTTCCCCATTCTTATTACATATACAACATCAATTCATTATAGTGATGCTAAACTTCCTCAGGTTATCCAAAGTCAAAATCTTTCCAAGCATATGCAATCATTATATAGCAGGCCATCTAACAACCCATTTTTATTGCTAATTTCCATGAATTCAGTATGCTTTGACATAGCTAGTTAGCCTTAGAGCCATAATTTGTTAAAACCATTTCATTGAACATATATGGAAAAAAAAAAGGAACTATGTGCATGCACCTTGTTTATCTATCCCTATTTCTTCAGTTGCCTGATCTACCTTGAGCAACTAATAGGCAAGTCTATGAGTAATGAACTTTAGTTGGTGTATAACACTACGGCCCTAGTTAGATACAAGAAATGTTTCATCTCATCTCATCTCATTATTATAACTTTGTCAAAATCTTTCATAAAATATAATAAACAATTCAACTTTTTCAAATCCCAAAACAACAATAATATTAAAAAATAATATTCTAACAATGTTTGATTTAATTTTTAACTTTTATCTCATCTCAACTCACCATCCAAACCGTACCTAAAACTTCATTAGCATAATTTATTGGGTTATTTTACATATGTGCATATTCTAAGCACCATTAAACATATAGCCCAAATTATGTTCATAATCTGGCATTCCTTTTTTGGGACAGGCGGTAGAAACTAGAAACATTGGTGGGGAGGGTGATATCCTTTGATAACCTGTAAAGCCATGGAGCCAACTGAAGAGACATGTCTTGGGACATCTTAAATCCAAGTGTTTGATAGGGATATCAATTCAGGTAGTAATCACAAAATCATGTACTTGGCAATTCCTTTTTGTTTTGGTCCAAAGGTACTCAACTAGTTCATAAGAGAATCTTAGCACATCCACTATTTTTTTATTATTATTTTAATTATTAAAGATGTCCCTCACTCATTCTCCTCTAGCCACCAAAAAGATTGGAGATCAAAATAATCTTTCAACAAGCACTGTTGTTTATAGAAGAATTAAATTACACTTTATGGTGAGAAAAAGAAACTTATAGTATATACTAAAGAATTGCAGCTTGAGGCTTCAATTATTGTCTTCAATGATTCTACAAAATCCAAATATTTATTTTCATCTTACGCACTCACAAATATTGTAGAGTTGAAGAGGAGCCCTACCTAGCACTTGAGTACTGACTCAGCTTATAATGTTGTCTTCCAAGCGTAGAAGCTGTCAAAGTAATACAAGGGTAAGTCCCAAGATCGAATTCACAGGGACAAAGGGATTATCAAAGCGTTTGTGAGATTTTCTTTGTGTAAAAGATGTATCGATTATGAAGGATGAAAATTGATGTGGATCTATATTTTTAAAATTACCAAAACTAAGAGACTTAGAGAAAGTGTGTAGCAAATGAATTAAACTTGCAAGAAAACAATAAACAAACACTTGGGTTGGGTTTGAGATTCTTTCTATTTCGGATTCTAGATAATTTCTCGATTAACAATCCAGTCAAGGAATTGATATTCGGAAGATAAAATTAAGCTCAAATTTTTGCAATATTTTCTCAAGAAATTCTCTAATTTACTAGCCAAATTTATATTCATAATCAATCGAAAGAGGCCTTGATAAATTCAAGCTTTTGTTGTGCCTTACGTCAACAACAAAACAAGAGCAAGAGCCGCAATCTATTTTCCATTTGAATCCGACTAGTAATTTAGTGAAATCAATATTAAACAATAAAATATTGCATCACACTAGAATCTAAAATAAATTAAATCTCATTCCACAACCCAAGCTATAGAAATTAGTTACACATGATATTTTTAGTAGCAAAAATAAATCTAAGTAGAACCATATCAAAAACTATAACAAGGTAATAAAATTGAAACTATAACAAGGAAATAAAATTGAAACTAAAACAAGGAAATAAAATTGAAACCATAACAAAGTAATAAAAACTGAAACTAACTAGGTAATAAACTTGAAACTAACAAGGTAATAAACTTGAAACTAACAAGGAAATAAACTTCAAACTAACAAGGAAATAAACTTGAAACTAACAAGGAAATAAACTTGAAACTAACAAGGAAATAAACTTCAAACTAACAAGGAAATAAACTTCAAACTAACAAGGAAATAAACTTCAAACTAACAAGGAAATAAACTTGAAACTAACAAGGAAATAAACTTCAAACTAACAAGGAAATAAACTTGAAACTAAAAGGAAATAAACTTCAAACTAACAAGGAAATAAACTTGAAACTAAAAGGAAATAAACTTCAAACTAACAAGGAAATAAACTTGAAACTAACAAGGAAATAAACTTCAAACTAACAAGGAAATAAACTTGAAACTAACAAGGAAATAAACTTGAAACTAACAAGGAAATAAACTTGAAACTAACAAGGAAATAAACTGTAAACTTGAAACTAACAAGGAAATAAACTTGAAACTAACAAGGAAATAAACTTCAAACTAACTCCTCTACTCCTGCTGCCCCCCCGTTGGTTTTATAGGGTTCTCAACCTTATAGCCAACTCAATAAAATAACAAAACAAACATAAAAATTCTGGAGTCCGAGTGATGCATTTCTTGCATTTCTGCATGTTCTGTTTCTGCATGTGCATATGTTTGGTTGCTGTCCATGTGCATGTTCTGTTTCTATCCGTGTGATGCATGTGTGCTGCATGTGTGAGTGACTTTTGCTGTCTCCAGGTTTCTGCTTCAAGTGCTGCATGTGCCGTGAGTGGCATTTATTTTCTGCATGTGTTTTTTTAACTTTCTGCATGTGAAGTGGTTGCTTCCGAGTTGTTTCTGCTGCTGCTTTTCTTCTTTTGCTTTTCTGCATGCTGTTTTGCTGTGTGCTGTCCGTTGGTTTGAGCTGCATTGCTTCAAGTGTTTTCTTTTTTCTGCATGTGTGAATTATTGATGTTGTTTGTGTGATGATGTCCGAGTACATTCTGCTGCTGCTTCTTCTATTTTTTCTGCATGTGTGCTGTCATTGCATGTGCATGTGAGTGGCTTATGTGAGCTGTCCGTAGGTTTCATTCATGTGCTGTGCTGCATCAACTTTTCTGCAAGTGTGCCGAGTTGGTGTGCTACCCGAGTGGTTCTTGAGCTGCTTTGATCTTTTATTTTTTTCTGCATTGAAGTGTTGCCCGTGAGTTGTTTTCTGCTGCTGTCCAAGTTCCAGCCGTGAGTCCCATCTTGTGTTCCCTTCATTTATTTCTTTCACTTGCTTTTATCTTTATAGAATTTTTCAGCTATGTAGGCAATGGCTTCACTCCTAGACATCGACCAAGATTCAACTATAAGTTTTACGTAAGCATTAGTCGGCCCCACATCAAAATGCATGCATCTAAGTTTAATTAGGGGTAATATATTGTTTCGTATGTCAAAGAAAATTAATTCACATTATCTAACTAATACTCTTATTTTAACTCATAAAGCACTTTTACTCAAGATATTTAAGAGTATTAATGTCACATAATGGACCATTTATCAAGTACATCATGACATTTCATAGTAAACCTCATATCTGGAAACAATTGAACATAAGATGGATATCATAGCTTAATTTGAATGTAGAATACACACAACCTATGAGAGGCACTAGTAAAGCACGGAATAAGGAAACACACATCTAGCCTCAAATTTTAGGATAAGAAGATTATCTTCATAAAAGGTGATAAAGGAAACTAACCTTAAGATGCCTACTAGGTAGATCCTAATAAAGCTCACTCCATCTACGTATTGACCATTGCATATGTTGCAAAATAGCCTCCACCAAAAGTAACCCAATCAGAGCATCACCGACTGCTTGGTTGATCAACTTACTGACTGCCAATAGTCTCAAAGCAGCTGTTTCCTACTCTGAGCCTGAATCAAACCACCAAATAATTCATGAAGCTCATCACTTAATCATCATATTAGGACTGGTACAATGAAGAGAGGAGGAACAAATCAGATGTGACCTTTAGATATTGAAGAAAGCTCCTCATGTTTGGCCTCTAACCAAAATAAGAAAGATTATGAGAATAAGATAGTTCCATGGCCATTAGCTTCGAAATAGATCCCAATATTAGAGTCAGTTGCTTTCTCATGCAAGTGTTTGACTCTAGTTGGGGTAAAAATAACTTCTAACTCTAGACCCAACCTAGTAGGCCTTTGAGGCCATAGATAGGCCCCACAAATATGGACATAAGTTCTACTTAATAACCCATACCAAAAGCCCACATCTAAGAGACTTACACAAATGGCCCTACAAGCCCATCAAGGCCTAAAAGCCTTGTCTTCGATTTTTATCCTTCCAATTGAAGCCCACGTGCTCCATACCATTGATTTGCCTCAAGCCCAAAAAGTGCCACACACCTCTAAGGTTCCCACTTGACCATAATTAAGCTTCTAACTTGAGTTAAGGGTATTAATTAACTTATTCACTATTAGTGACCTCTAAACCATATTTTAAGCTTAATATTTTTTTTCAAATCATTTCCACATTTTTTTATCTAAAATTTATTCATTTTATTATTGATTTTCATTATTCTTAGACTAATTTAGAAGTTTAATTTTGACCCAACACATGTCAATAGAAGTATAGCCATATCAATGCTCAAGTCACCACCAATCGGTACCTAGGTGCACCTTCATGTGCATTACACCAAATCACTCCCTAGCCCACGCCATTTACACCATTTTCTCAAGGGAAATTTCATCATTTACACATCACCTTAACCCTCTTAGTTCAGTTCTAGCATTGGACGAATTGGCTCCAAGAAACCAAGCCAAAAAACTCAACCAATTCCATTACAAGCCTAGTTGAAACCAAACCGAGTGGCCTTGTGTTTCAATTGAATTTTCTACCCCTATTTTGGTCACTACCCCACGCCACCTCCCTTTTCTTTTGTCCCTTGAAAGTGCTTTAAAGCACTCATGTGCTAGCTTACCCAATTACCTCCCCAAGGCAGCCCAAACCGATTGGCTCAAAGAGAGACACTCACTTGAAATCACTTTGTTGAACCATCACTCATTTCGCCCCTTTCTTTTATGCCCAAGCATGATCACTTGGTAGCCACTCATGCCTATTTTCCTCACCTGAAAAAGCCTTAAAATGATGTTCATAATGCCCCCAAATTAGACCAAGAGGATGGGACAAAAGAGGATAAAAATTTTGGACAGCTTTGAAGGAAACCCAAAACCATAAGCTATGGCTTGTTTGTCTTGTGAATTTTTGTTTCAAAAATCTTAATCATGCAGCCCCTGCACCTATGCATGTCTTATATCTCTCTTCCATGATGAAATTATTACACTTTAGACCACTATTGAACTGAACCAAGTGATGTCACATTTGGCATTTTGAACTCAAGTACTCCACCTCCCACCTACACCACTCACATTCACTTCCTTGGAGCCAAAACCAACGTCTCCCTCCCCTCTTGAAGCCTATAAATACCTCTTTCACTTCCTCATTTCTCCACACCTCTCCTCCAAGCCTTCTATTGAGTCTTGAGAGCATTTCTCCCCCTTAGTGAGTAATAGAGTGAAACCGAGTGAAGTTCTTGAGTGTTCTTGTTTTGGGAGCTTTAAGGGCCACGATTTCTGTAAGTTATCTTACCCTATCTTTTGTTAAGTGTTAGAATGACATGTTGGGCTTAATTTATGGCATGAGAATGAGGTTTTGATTGATTTTAGTTAAGGTTTAGCATGCTAATGTCAAACCGGGGTCAGATTTGATGTTTTGATGAAATAAGTTACTTTAGGTCAAATTTTTAGCCATAGCATGACTTGATATGATTTTATGTGATTCATTAATGTCTTAAAATTAGTTTTTAAGTTTTAATTTTGAGGTTGGAAGCATGCCATAATAGAATTTAATTCTATCTTGTGTTGATTATCTATCATGCATTAGTTTTGATTAGTTTAGGCTTAACTTATGGAGTTTTGATTATTTTACCTAAGCTTGAATAATGTGCATTTAGAAAAGCCTTGAGTTTGGGATAAGAAATTTAAATTCATGATTTAACTATGTTTTGAAATATCTCTGGGTAAGGAAAACTAGAAACATCATGCATATGCTTAATGGATGGTTTAGTGAGAATTAAGGTCTTGAAGTCATGTTTAAGTGTTGAGATGAACTTGTATGACCTAATGCCTAAGTTTTAATTATCTCTAAGGTTATAATTACAATTGGCACTTGATGAATTTGAGTACACATGCATGTATAAAAGCTATAAGCTTGAAATCACAAATAAACCCACATTGATGCATGCCACGGGTTGATGAGTTTTGGCATAGTTGTGATTTGATTTTTGAAATTCTAAGGTCATATATGGGTTTAGAAGCTTTAAAATATTAGGCTTGTGAAGTTTGGTGAAATTTTGGGGCAAAAAATGCAAATAGTAAAAATTTAGGGCCTTAATGGAATTTTGCTAAGTATAGGGGCAGTCTTGGAAATACTAGTTCTTGAACCCTTTTGATTATGAACATCTTTCTTACTTATGCAATTTCTAACTTAGAACAACTCTTATTATGCCTGCACCAATTTTCTAAGCACTCGACAAGTTGGTAGGTTAACCTCTAACTTACTCTTAGATAATTTATTTATGATTAGTGTATAAATACCACATTCATATTATAAATGTCATTTTAGCATGAAATATTATATGCTACATTGAGTATTTGATTACTTGCTTACAAGACATGTGAAATTTTCACCATTTTTAGCATATTGCATATAAATTTCATTTTCATAAAAAAGCTTGCTACATATGCACATGCCATGAAATACATTTTTCAAGCATAGCATAAAAATGAATTTTGTCACGACCCCAAAGGCTAAGATGGGGATTTATCCTAGTGGAACTCCTTTTGTGATGACCTATTTTTACGTGTATTTTCACTGAAGGAATAATTTAATTTAATTATTATTATAGTGCTTTTATTTTAAATTATCGGATTTTAATTGGATTTTATTGGTTGTTTAATTTAAATTGCCGTTTAATTGATTTTAGCTCGTTGTTGGTTTTAAAAAAATTTAACAGTTGGTTTTTGCTAGTTATTTATTTTATTTTAGCTTATCGATGTGATTAAAATATTTTCTTGGTGTTTATTTATTTATTTGATGTAGTGTTTAATTTATTTTAGTCGTTTTATGTTTTTAATATCGTTTTCGGCGGATCAGTTTCTGGATCCCGGAAGTGAAGTTTGGACTTCATTTCTTTTCCCTTCTTTTCTTTTTCTCTTTTTTCTTTTTCCTTCTTTTCCTTTTCTTTTCTTCTTTTCCTTCTTTCTTTCCTTTCTTTTTCTTTTTCCCGTTTCTTTCCCTCCCGTGCGTCGTTTTCTCTCTCTCTCCCCTGCACTTTTCCTATTCCGTGCAGCCACCTTTGGCCAGCCGTATCTCCGCCGTCCGGTGGAGGTGTCGTACACCACCCCCGCCATTCTCTTCCTCTCACGGCAGACTACAACCCCTCCAATTTTCAGAGTCATCGGAGCCACCGTTAGCCGCCACGAGCCGCTCAAAGTAGCGGCACCAACCCAGAATTTTACACTGTAGCCGAAAATTTCCTCCGCCCAGAACCGCCGCTTGCCGGCGGCGTGGCCTCCACCACCCACCCAGAAAACTTCCCCTCCCTCCGGTGTACCACCCCTCCGAAGATCTCCCCCAACCGGCCGGCCGTTTGGCCGGAAAAGCGCATCTAAGCCGCACGGTGTGTCACCGTTTCCGGCGCCGTCGCACCACCTCCGGCCACCATCTTTTCACCACTTCTTCCCCTACCTCTTGCCGACCTAACCCACCCATTTCCGGCCTAGATCGGCCACCGGAGCAGCTCCCACGAGCTCAACTCCGATTTGCTCGTTTTTCGCTTCTACCGGCGTTTTCGCCGCCACCCACGGCCAAAACTCACTTCCACTAGCTTCATAAACATCCCTAGACCATTCCCTATCAATTTGGTGTCTTGGTTTGTCCCCGGTCAAAAGTGGGTATTTTGCGACCCACGGCTACAGTGCATTTGCACTGTTACGTTGCTTTCCGCCCATCGTTTGCCGCGCGCCGAACCTTCTAAAAATCCTATATAGCTCTGTAAGTATTTTCCAAACTCTACTTTTAGATTTAAATATATTTTGCTCTTACAATAATTTATTTGGTTGGTTTGCTGATTCCGGACTGAGTCCGAGGAGTTCGGGGGTCGGATGGATGGAGGACGGAGTTGCTTGAATTGTTGTTCTATGGTTGGTTGTATTTGTCGAGCATTGAAATTTGCATTTACATGGTGCATGCACGTGTATTTTATTTTAATTGAGAAAATCCTGTTTTATTGGCGTAAATGGATTTTTGGGAGTGTGCGTATCACGAGCCCAAGCCGGGATGGGTTATTATCTCGGTGGAGCTCCTCTGGTCACTCGGGAGTGGATAATACTGAGTGACATCCCCTGGGTTGTCGCTGGGCGACGACCGGATCGCACGATACGGTAACGCTGTCGTGTCGACTCCGTGGTCCCTAGAGTGGCGGGGACTAGAGGATGGCCTGGCCAGGTACGCGCGAGGCGGAGGCGCGAGTCTGGGCATCACTCGTGTAGGTGTCACACGCGTAGACGTTACCTGCGGTGTGGCACAGAGCCAGAGTGTGCGGATGATCCCTAGGGGAGATCATGGTGCATGCATAATCGGTTGGTTTTTATGGTTTTCGGATACGGGCCATTTTCTGGGAAAATGGCGAGGGTGTGTTGAGGACTTGTGATCCATTTTCTGGGAAAATGGTGGTTTGGGCCATTATCTGGGATAATGGCGAGGCTTGGTTTTAAACGGTATGTGTGGGCCGTTATCGGGGATAACGGCGAGGTTTGTTTAAAGGATATGTTTTTGAGCCAAATGGGTTTTTGGCGTGCGTGGAAAAAATATGGTTTGTGAGTTTTGTGCATTGGCATTTATTCATGCATATTGTTTGAGTTTAATATGCTTTTATCTAGTGGTGTTTGGATTTTACTTACCTGCGGCACCATTTTTGGTACCGTAGATTTTGGTGCAGAGTTCGAGGAGGCTGAGCCCGAGGATGCGGCTCTGCCGGAGTCCTGAGTGAAGTTTGTGTTTTGTAGTTGGCTTTGAAACAATATTTATGTCTTGTAATATTTTATTATGTACCTTTGAACCGCTTTGTATTTTATTTAAGAATAAAATTCTGGTACTTAATTTTATGACTTTGCTATCCGCTACGTATTTCCTTGTGCACATGTGTCGCTTGCACACACTTAGCACTAGTCGATTGGATGGTGACCCAGGTTGTCACCATCCGGACGTCTCGAATTCCCCGTGTTGGTACGTGGGGATTTGGGGGCGTCACACCTTTCCCTACTCTGGAGTGAGTAAAAATAGAGTGGTAACACTTGAGTTGAAAAACAACAGTCAATGGGTTTCGAATGGATTCTTTTTAAAAAATGCCGGAGTGAAGTCATATATGGCATATAATGCTGGTGAGTGCATACATTATGATGATGATATGTTATGATACCAATGCATTGAGAATGATATCTGCATACAAAGACGTAGTGTCAACATGAATTGTGCTACAGTCACTGGCAAGTGCTTACGGTGCATATGGGGAACCGTATTGCTACCATACGTATGTTAATGATGGCTTTAATAATAATGAAATGTTATTTCATTTAAGGCAATGAGGTATGAAATGTTCTCTTTCAAAATATCATGTTTTTGAAACGAGAAAGTGAAAATTATTCTCTGAAAGAAATGTGTATTAAAGTTTTTCTAAGAAATGTTGAGGAATCTTTTTGTTTTTTTTTGTTTTTTGTTTTTTTGTTTTGGATAGGAAATCAAACTTCATATTAATGAAAGAAAACATTACAAAGAATGTTTATCAAGCCATACATCTTGGGAAACATGAGAGGGAATATCGTCCCACCATATCTCTAAATCTTCCACATTCCAAGCATTTCTAGCTAGTCTATGAGCAGCCACATTACCAAGGTGATTTACATGTTGAAAATCACAAATCTGAAACATTTACATAATCTTTTGTCTCCTGCACCAGCACACGTTGAGCTATAAAAGAATCATTGATTTGTTTGATCTCAGATATCATCACTAGACAATCATTTTCAAGGATAAGATTGTTTATTCCCAAATTTGCACGAATCTGTAAACCTTTAAACATGGCAAGGATTTCAATGGTAAAGGGATCAGGGACTTCATCTTCCTTTTTACTAGTTGCCAACACTATATTTCCACTTGAGTCTCTCAGGATGATCCCTACTCCAGACTTATTCTAGTCATATAACAAGGCACCATCCACATTCAATTTGAATGCACCAGTTGGAGGGGGAAGCCATCGAAAGGCTTTCTAATTTCCAAGATTTTGCTGCTATCTGCTGACTTGATGGAGCTTCTTCAATAAAAACAAAAATTCAACCACCTAAACAGGATCCATGCACTATTTCTCATGTAGCATCTTATTTCTTCTTAACCAAATACCCCAAGCAATCAGTACAAATGTAGTAAAATCATCACCTATGCCATTTTCCTTAACATTCAATGCTACATGCTTAAAAGATAGGGACTGATCCATATTTAGAATCATAGGCAGATGTTGAGAGCTGCAATCATGAATGCTATGACAATGTAAAAGGGTATGCTGTAAAGTCTCTATACTGTCATCACAGAGAGTGCATTATTCCTCTACATCAATCCTTTTCCTCCTCAGGTTTTCCATAGTTGGTAGTCCATCCTTACAAGCCCTCCATACAAAAGCCTTCCCTTTATTTGGGATCTTCAATTGCCATAGGAAGTACCATAAATTATTATGAAAATTTTCATTTGATGATTCACCGCTACTTGCATCTTTGCAGGCCTTGAAGAATCGATAAGCACTCTTCACATTGAAGTTGCCACTTCTCTCCTTTTCCCATATCCACTTATCTGCCTCACCACTTGGACTTGGGGCAATTTTTAATATTTTAGCAGCTAACTTTGGATTGAATAGAGTTCTAACTCTGTTTAAGTCCCACCACTTTGTATTATCATCTACTGCATCACCTACTCTTGCCTCCATAGAAATAGATTCTGCATTAACAATATCATTTAGTAAACATTGATGACCAGGAACCCACAAATCCTTCCAAATTCTAACATGTTGCCCATTCCCAATACTCCATCTACCCCCTTTTATTAATAACTGGTTGACCTTCCATATACCTCTCTATGCATAAGATGGATTTGTTTTCCAAGAGAAGCATAAAAAAAAAAAAAACACCTCAGGAAAATACCTTGCCTTGTAAATTTTGTGCAATAAGTTGCACTCCTCTTGCAAGATCCTCCATCATTGCTTGGTAAGCATGGCCATGTTAAACACTTGTAGATCTTTAAACCCGAGCCCTTCTCTAAATTTTGAGTCACACATCTTGGTCCAACTTATCAAGTAAATTTTCCTCTCTTCCTTTTTCTGCCCTCACCAGAAACTAGCCATCATTGATTCTATTTGAGTGCATAATGTAATAGGTAGTTGGAAGCAACTCATTGCATATGTTGGGATGGATAAAACTACTGCTTTATTAAAACCTCCTTACCCCCTTGAGAGAAGAGTTTTTCTTTGCAGTCATGGAGCTTCATCTAGACCCTATGCTTAATTTCAGGAAAAGCATGAGTTTTTGATTTCCCAATCACAAGATGGAATCCAAGGCACTTTTCATACTGTTGTGCTTGACTTACACCCCATAGAGTCAAGAACTCTTGTCGTATCCTCTGTGAAGTATTCCTACTGAAGACCCCTACTAAAGACCATTGTAGTCTTTTTCTTGTTAATCATTTGGCCTGAAGCCATCTCATATTGCTGCAGCAAGGCTTGTAATCTTCTATTTGTTTCATTTCACCTCTATAATATATAACACTGGTGTCTGCAAAGAGTAAGTGGTTGATTCTAGGAGTACCCGTGCAAACTTATATGCCTAGTATGGCTTTTGACAACTCAAATTTTTTCAAGAGTCCAATGAGGCCCTTAGTACATAGCAGAAATAAATATGAGGAAAAAGGATCACCCTGTCTTAACCCTCGAGTTGGAACAATATGGCCTGTTGGTTCACCATTAATCAACACAGAAAATGATGCAGACTTTATGCACAACATGATCAACTGAATACAACTAGACTCAAACCCCATTCTTACCATCGTAGCCTCAATGAAGCCTCATTCCACCCTGTTATATGCTTTACTCATGTCTAGTTTTAAGGACATGAAACCCTTCTTTCCCTTCCTCTTATTCCTCAAATAATGGATTAGTTCATAGGAAATCAATACATTGTCAGAAATCAATCTACCAGGCACAAAATCATTTTGAGACTCATAAATCACATGTGGTAAAACCATTCTTAATCAGTTGGTAATTACTTTTGAGATGAGTTTATAAATGACGTTACACAAACTGATTAGTCTATAATCAGTCACTTTCAGTGGTGTTTTCTTCTTTGGTACTAGAGTTATAAAAGTATGATTTTTTTTCTAAGGAAACACACCAGAGTTAAGAGCCTTTAGGATTGCAGCTAAGACAATTTTTCCAATGGTCTGCCAATATTGCTGAAAAAACACAAGTGACATGCCATCTAGGCCAAGAGCTTTGGTGGGACGCATCTGCATTAATGCCTTGTAGGCTTCTTCCTTAATGTAAACCTTAGTTAACTCCTCTCATTCATGGTTCTTGTTACCCTTCTCTCAATATTTTCAATAATATCCATTGAGTCCCTTTGAATTGAAGTAGAGAAGAGAGCATTAAAATTATTCAAAATAAGTTTGTCTCGATCCTCCCCCTCTTGTCATACACCACTATCATCTTGCAACTTGAGGATACTATCCTTTTTTCTCCTTTGTGAAGCTTTTGCATGAAAAAACTTAGTATTTTGATCACCCTCTGCCAACAACATGGCTTTTGATCTCTATTTCCACATAAGCTCTTCTCTTTCCAACCACATTTGAATCTCATCCCTTGCTGAACTTATAGCTTCTCTATCTACATCCTTTGGATCACATTTCTGTAGCAGTTGGAGATTATGCTTGGCCTTCTAAAGCTGTGTATGTACCCCGCCAAACTTATGCTTGTTCCACAATTCTAACTGTTGGCTGCAGCCTTTGATCATCTCAGCAACTTCACCCATGCTACTATGTGAGGACCATGCTACTCTGGATGGGAGACAAATATGGATTTTTTGCATGGCATACATCTCATGTTTATAATTAATCATGCATATATTATCTCTATGCAAGTTGGTTGTTTAATTTACTGAGTTTTCAAGAAAATCTCACCCTTGTAGACCCACTATCATTCCCCCCGTAATGATAGAAGTTATATCAGAACCGATAGAGGATGAACATGATGGACTGCTGGATACAAATGATTGAAGAGGAGCCAGACCTTGAGCGAAGACTAGATATAATTTTGATGCTAATAAGCATTGACTATTAATACTTCAGAGCATATGAAAGAGTTGATCTAAACCATGGAACGTGGATTAAGTATTTTTGTATTAAAGAAATGCTATCCTTAAGTTTGAACTTATGGTTATTAATATTATTGGGATGTTTAGTTCGTTCTGACATCAATTATTTATAAGTCACCCTATTTTTCCGTTGCGATTATTGCATATTGGTAGTTGTATACTAGGATGCATTGCATATTAACTATTACGAATGGGGGTATGTAACCATACGTTGCATGTCCTCATGCTCCAAGACTCTATTACATCCTAAGCGGAGCTTAGAGGCATCACATTACCTAAACTGTTGGCCACTGATCTGTACGATAAGTGGTTTAGAGTAAACATTATCCACGATATAGGCGTGGATATAGGTGAATGGAAAGTGAGATTTTTTATTATAAAAATTCTACTTATCATTTCCTATAGCACATACTAACATGTGTGATTTGTTTTTTTTTTTTTCCTTCTATCTAAACACACACATATTGGTATGTTATATTATACTATAACAATATACTAGTTATATTATAGTAGTTATATTATACTCTAATATACTATATATATAGTAGTTATAATATATTATACTAGTTATATCATGTTTATACTAATTATATTATACTAGTAATCTTATACTAGTTATATTATATTAGTTATCTTATAAAAGTTATCGTATACAAATCACATTATACTATAACATAGTATACTAGTTAAATTATACTAGAACATAATAGTATGAACTACTTATATTATATTATAACATAATAGTAATAGCTATATTATATGAGTTATATTACCAATGTAATATGTTAATATGTTATTATTAGATTATGCATAAATTAATGTAGTTTGGCATATAAAATAAAATATATAAACCATAATCCATTCTAATGGGCTTAGTATGGCATTCGAATAGGTAATCAAACTCATAACGGAAGCATTTGAATGAAATTTACTTGGTGGGTCAGGCGACAAAACACACGTGAGAAACTTTTCCGTGCTTGATAACATACATTTTGAATATACTCATATACTGTTTGATTATTTAAGTTTGAATAGTATATTTACCGTTCGAATGGTTTCTAGGCTAAAATAATGTGTGCTGAAATGAGGTGTCATTTTGAAAATTTCACGTTCGAACACGTAAATGAGTGTTTGAACACAAAATTTTCAGAGTCGAATGGGTTTTAAATATATTCGAATGGAATGTAAAAAATGTTCAAATGGGATATTGAACTATTCGAACAGAATCTCCAAGGTTAGTGAGGCGAGATCACGTACTTGGGAAAACTTTTACTACATTTAGTGAGACGAGATTCTGTGTGATTTAAAGTTTGTGTTTTGGGTTGATATTGTAGGAGAAGTTGAAGTTTGTATTTTTTTTCAAATATACTGAGGTATTTTGAATTATTGTAGGACGTTTTATATTTGATTTATGATTTTTTGCATAATTATTTATCTTTTCAAGTGTAGATATTGGTGATTTCAGGAGATTTATTGGATTGCACAAATTTGAGGTAAGGTTTCAAACATTTAGGGATGGATGATTTGTGATTCGTGAAAATAATTAGAATAATGTATTTGGAGATTGATGTATTTCTAATTATTGTGTGACTTGTGAAAATAATTAGAGTAATGTTAAAGCTGTTATTGAATAAGAAAGTAATGTTAGTATGTTAGTATGATTTGAACTCAAATAATATGAATTATGTGCATAAATTACCCTAGTTAAAATATAAACCAACTAAAAAATTACCTATTAGTTTTGAACTCAAATAATATGAATTATTTGCATAAATCGCCCTAATTTAGTATAAACCAATTAAAAAATTGCTCAATAATTATGAACCCAAATAATATGAATTATTTGCATAAATTACCCTAGTTAAAATATAAACCAACTAAAAAATTACCTATTAATTTTGAACCCAAATAATATGAATTATTTGCATAAATTACCCTAATTTAGTATAAACCAACTAAAAATTACTCACTAATTTTGAACCCGAATAATATGAATTACTTGTTAGGGAAGTATTTTGTATCCAACTAGATACTTCTTACATAAGTATTTATATAGTGTGTTTGCATGATTGAGTTCCTATCCAATTAAATTTTAGACCCGTTTGAGAGTTGTGTCGTATTGTTCGTGAAGAATATTCGAGTACAACTCTTAAATTGTTCAAAGTGGATAGGGTTGAGCACTTTCTACAACTAGTATACTTGGAGACTTGTAGGGAAAGCCGAAATCCTGACTAATATGAGAGTTTTGAACCGAGTATATATGCAATGTAGATAATAGTATCTTAAATGGGATAAGACCAACCACCTTATAAAATCTATACAATTAGTGAATATGGAAAGACCAGTGATGGTGTTTATCCATGTAGCTTGACTTTGGTTTTTTGTAACGGTAGTGTACTAGTGCAAACCAAATGGATAAGAGTTGGATGTTGCTGGGAGATAGATTTGGTAGAGAGTATAAAGAATATGTATAAAGGGTGAAGTTGTTTGTAGAATTTGCTCAAGGTAGTGCTAACACTCATGGTTTTATAAAAATGTTTGTGCAAAAAGTGCAAAAATCTAAGTTCTTGTAATTTGGTAGTTGTGGAGGAGCATCTATATGTCAATGGAATTGATCATAAATACTCACCGTGGGTCTTACATGGTGAACCATTTTCACAATGAATCAAATTTGGTGCTCAGGCTAACCAAAGGGGGGAAGACAATGACAACGCCATACTTGACATAAATGTTGATTTATCTGATGATAGTGATGATAATGTAGAGGATATGGTAGCACAAATTTTGGAAGATTGTGTGAGAATGCACAGTGACAACTTTATGAGGGGTGCACTTGTCATAGTAAATTGTCTTTCACAGTGAGGTGCTTCATATTAAGTCTATATGTTGTATTTCTACGAAAGCAATTGCTATGCTGCTTGATTTATTTAAAGAGACTCTCCCATTGAATAATGCCTTGCCCTATAATTTTTATGACTGAAGCAATTGAAATAAGAGCTAGGATTCCATTATTATATCATATACGCATGTAAGAATGATTGTGTTATCTTCTGGCAATAATATGCAGAATGTGATGAATGTCTAGTGTGTCATAAGTCAAATTGAACATTCAATAAACGTAATATACCTAAAAAAGTGTTTAGTTATTTTCCATTGATTCTCAGATTGCAAAGATTGTTTATGTTCCGGTTGACCTCAAAAGATATGTATTAGCATCACAAAAAAGAGTTAGAAATGAAAACTTTCTTTCTCAAATCCTTTACAAGGGAAAAAATTTGATGTTGACTACCCATGGCTTGCCAAAAAAACTCGCAATGTACATCTTGGGTTGGAAAATATGATTTTAATCCATTTGACAACATGAACAGTTCTCATAATACTTGGCCAGTCATATTAATGTCTTATAATCTGCTACCCTAGAAGTGCATGAAGGATCCATACTTGACTCTACTTATATTGGGTCAAGATCACTAGGGAATAAAATATACGTATATCTTCAACCATTGATTGTAGAGTTGAAAGAGTTGTGGGATTATGTTATTAGTACATACAATGTGGGCTCATCAAGAGAGTTCAAGATGCATGCTATAATGTTGTAGACAATAAATAATTTTTCAGCATACAGAATCTTGTCTCCGTGGAGCATAAAAGGTAAAATGGCTTGTCCTATATGTAATAAAAAAACTCAGTCTCAATGGTAGACAATTGACATAAAATTATGTTTCATGAAACATCGTCGATATTTACCTCATGATCATAGATGACGTTCAAATAGAGTGATGTTTGATGGAAATGTTGAGCGCATGTCATCACTTCTAGAGCTTTATGGTTTAGACATTATCACTCAGTCGACGGATGTCTCATAAGATATATTTGGCAAGGATGTAAGCTCAGAAGAGAAAATGACAAGCGATGGAGTTGAATTGTACAAGAAAAGCATATTCTTTGAATTGTCATACTACTTTACCTTGACATTGCACTATAATCTAGATGTTATGCATACTGAGAAAAATATTTACTATAATATATTGGGCACTCTGATGTCAATAGAAGAGAAGACCAAAGATACAACTAACTCTCGTAAATATTTAAATGAGTTAGGGATAAGAAGATAGTTGCATTTTCAAGATAATGGGTTGTCAACTCATATGCCCTTTGGTTGGTATACACTATTAGCAGATGAGAGAAAAAAATTATGTGAGTGGTTCAGTGCAATCAAATTACTTGATGGCTATGCCTCAAACATGTCAAGATGTGTGCGAGCCTATAATTAGAAGATAATTGGTTGTATAAGTCACGACTGTTACGTATATTTGCAGCATTTGTTGCTAGTTGGGGTGTGTGGAAAGCTGACTTGAGATATTTGTGTAGCATTGATAGAATTAATGAGACTTTTTAGAAATATTTGCAGTAGAACGTTAAAAGTTGATGTATTGGTAAAGATGGAAGCTGACATTGGATTATATTATGTAAGTTGGAAAGTTTGTATCCACTATCATTCTTTGATGTAATGGTTCACTTGGTTGTGCATAAGCCTCGTGAGACATTAGTTACTAGCCCAGTTCAGTATAGATGGATGTATCCTATTGAATGGTTTCTGGAAAAACTTAAGCGATCCGTGGAAAATAAGGCTTGTACGAAAAGTTAGATTGCAGAGTTATACATTGATAATGAATGACATATTCTCTTTTTTATGTATTTCTGTGGGGTTGATACCAGATTCTCACGATCAGAATGAAATTACGAAGGCAGACATTGGGGAGTTACATCATCATTCTCCATGTTTTGTCAAAGCGGACGTCCCGTAGGTGCACAAGGGGCTATGACTTATGTGGACAAGAGTTTGATAGATCTTGATGGTATGTATTACATAACTAAGAAGAGATTGACAAGTACTTGATGCTAGTGATTTGTGCGTACAAAAATGACTTAAAAATCTTGGAAGATAATATAGTTGATATGGATTAATTATTAATTTTAACATGTACAACAAACATGTTCAATTACTTCGAAGGGATGGTGTAATTGACGTAGAAAAAGAACACAGAAGAGTTTGTTACCTGGTTTGAATAGACGATATTACTAAAGAAGCTCTCTACGAATTTCATACCACTAAAAATGATTTTTTCCTATTTCACACTAGCAGAACTGAAATAAAATTTATTAATATATCGAGATATGGTACCAATTTAGAAGGCATCTCAAGCAAACTGTATGCTTTGGCACGTTGGCCATGTGGCGCCCCCAAATCCCCACGTACCAACACGGGGAATTCGAGACGTCCGGATGGTGACAACCCGGGTCACCATCCTAACGACGAGTGCCAAGTGTGTGCAAGCGACACATGTGCACAAGGAAAAACGCAGCGGATAGCAAAGTCATAAAATTAAGTACCAGAATTTTTCTTAAATAAAATACAAAACGGTTCAAAGGTACATAATAAAATATTACATGATATAAATATTGTTTCAAACCAAACATAAAGCATGAACTCCAACTCAGATCTCCGGCGGAGCCGCATCCTCGGGCTCAGCCTCCTCCTCCTCCTCGAACTCTGCATCAAAATCTACGGTACCAAAAATGGTGCCGCAGGTAAGTAAAATCCAAAACACCACTAGATAAAAACATATTAAACTCAAACAACAAGCATGAATGAATGCCAATGCACAAAACTCCCAAACCATATTTTTCCACGCACGCCAAAAACCCATTTGGCTTAAAAACATAACCTTTAAAACCAAGCCTCGCCATTATCCCAGATAATGGCCCAAACCACCATTTTCCCAGAAAATGGATCACAAGACCATCGCCATTTTCCCAGAAAATGGCCCATATCCGAAAACCATGAAAACCAACCAATTATGCATGCACCATGATCTCCCCTAGGGATCATCCGCACACTCTGGCTCTGTGTCACACCGCAGGTAACGTCTACGCGTGTGACACCTACACGAGTGATGCCCAGACTCGCGCCTCCAACCTTGCGCGTACCTGGCCAGGCCATCCTCTAGTCCCCGCCACTAAAAGGACCACGGAGTCGACACGACAGCGTTACCGTATCGTGCGATCCGGTCGTCGCCCAGCGACAACCCAGGGGATGTCACTCAGTATTATACCACTCCCGAGTGACCAGAGGAGCTCCACCGAGATAATAACCCATCCCGGCTTGGGCTCGTGATACGCACCTCCCAAAAATCCTTTTACGCCAATAAAACATGATTTTCTCAATTTAAATAAAATGCACGTGCATGCATCATGTAAATGCCAATTTCAATGCTCGACAAATAAAATCAACCATAGCACAACAATTCAAACAACTCCGTCCTCCATCCATCCCGACCCCCGAACTCCTCGGACTCAGTCCGGAATCAGCGAACCAACCAATTAAATTATTGAAAGAGTAAAATACATTTAAATCTAAAAGTAGAGTTTGGAAAATACTTACAGCGCTATATAGGATTTTTAGAAGGTTCGGCGCGAAGCGAACGGCGATGCGAAAGCAACGTAACAGTGCAAATGCACTGTTCCCGTGGGTCGCAAAATACCCACTTTTGACCGGGGACAAACCAAGACACCAAATTGATAGGGAATGGTCTAGGGATGTTTATGAAGCTAGTGGAAGTGAGTTTTGGCCGTGGGTGGCGGCGAAAACGCCGGTAGGGGCGGAAAAAGGGCAAATCGGAGTTGAGCTCGTGGGAGCCGCTCCGGTGACCGTTTGAGGCCGGGGATGGGTGGGTTAGGTCGGCAAGGAGTAGGGGAAGAAGTGGTGAAGAGGTGGTGGCCGGAGGTGGAGCGACGGCGGCGGATCGGGCTTCAAGCCGTGCGGCTTGTTGGGCTTTTTCCGGCCAAACGGCCGGCCGGTTGGGGCTGGGAATCGGAGGGATGATCACCGGCCGGAGGGGAGTCGACCGGGGGGTG
>QGSO01001004.1:0-65816 GCA_011037825.1 Carya cathayensis
TGTCCTGTAAGTGTATAAACTATCTAGAAAATGAGTCATTTTTACATAGCGATAATGGAAATCTCATGGGTAGGACAGGGGTTCTTGTGATATTTTGTCATGATTTCAAGCACGCCGAAGGATGAAACGCAGGACTTGGCCAAGGCGCCCTTTTTTGGGCTTACTTGCGGTAAAAGTATGCCATGCGGAACCTAATTTGTGATTGCTTTAACGAACAAATCAGTTTGTGATAACTTTAACAATCATCTCCCATGGCAAACGTCGATTCTCTTACCCGAACACTCATTTACTTAGATAGATTTCAGATTTTACTTCGTTTCTTATGAAAAAGAGAAAGAGATACTTCCTTAAATAAAGTGGGGAAAGACAAGGGAGGATTGGAAGAAGAGACTCAAGAGAAAAGGGGTGAGCTTGCCTCTCTAAACTGAACTTTTTGGGTTGTGTGGGAGGTAATTGATGGACAAGAGATTTGTATTTTTAGATGCAAGATAACGTTTAACTATGGCTCGACTTTGATACAAAGTTGCTGAGAAATTAAAAGAAAAATCAGAATTAAGTATGAATATAAGTTTAGGAATTCCACCTCTATTCCAGAGTATCACATCTAGGTTTTTTTGGTATCACACAAAGCTTGGCAGGTTGTATCAGACAATTGTCAAAATATTGCTGCCAGAAGTTCTTATAAAATGCCTTTTTTCTGCCCAGTGGAAACAATTGCATGCATATGAATATAATAAAATTCAATAACATAAAAAGCCCAAAGTCCATAAATTAAAACCCGTTACAGCTTCTTTATTGAATATAAGCATTACTTTGAAATACATATCCTTCATTACATAATTGCTTCCACTGCTAAGCTTACCCTGGATCACCGATACTTGGAAAGAAATTCTAAAAAGACTCAATATATCTATCCATAGCTCTAAAATAGTTCTGCCTCCAATTCTTTTTAATGATAAGGATCCCAAAGAAAGCCCAAAACCCAAATGCATAGGATACAATTACAAATCCGTAGAAGAATAAAGGGTGATCAATTATCCTGTTTCTTTCTTTTTCATCTTTTATGTCTTTCAATTGGTTTGTGCTTGAGCATTTTCTTGGCAGGGGGCCTCCACAGAGTTCTGAATTACCGTCATAGCATTGCGTTCCGAAAGTTGAAAATTGCTTCTCAAATGGGATTCTTCCTGAAAGATTATTGTAGGCAACGCTCAATGTAGATAGAAAAGTGAGACCAACCAATTTAGAAGGAATTTTATCCCTCAACTTGTTGTGAGAAAGATCCAAACTCTCCACATTTGTCAAGTTTTGAAAAGATATTGGAATGGAACCTGTTAGAGAGTTACGCGACAAATTTAAGGACCGAAGCTGTGACAATTCTCCCATTTCAATGGGAATGCCACCTCTCAATTGGTTTGAAGACAAGTCAATTCCAGTCATCAACAAGAGGGGAACGCCTTTGAAAGTATATACCTCACCTTTTATTTTAAACACTAATGTAAGGTAAGTCCCAACGTTTAAATTATTAATCCAACTAGATACGTGATAGGTCCCAACACAGAGAATTTAACACTAAGACAATTATCCTCTTCGGGTGAGAACGTACCACACTTTTTGAATGTAAATACTTGAATGATTTTTTAATGACAGACGATGGCTGTTTAAATAAGCAAAGCCAAGCACCATGAACCGAAACACAAGGTAAACTGCAACTAACAAATGTAAAACATAATGCAAATAACAGAGCATAATTAAAGGAAGGTAGATGACGTAAAACTCGCAACACTTCGTTCCACTTCTGCATGTTGAGCTCTAACCCAGTCCTGCATGCAGCTTACATCCCCAAATATTTCGGATTCAGTTTACTCCCCCTCTCAGATTGTCGTGGCTTAACAATCCCTCCCCCATCAAGCGGAACCTTGTCCTCAAGGTCCATATGTGGAAATTGCTCAACCAACGACTGAGTCGTTTCCCATGTGGCTTCTTCCGCTGGTAAACGCTTCCACTGAACCAAACTCTCTTCTTCAAACTTGTGTCCACGTTTGACCCAGCGAGTGTCCAAAATTTGTTGAGGTTCTAGCAAGATTATGCCTTCATCGTTTACTAGTGGCAATTCCGTAGAAGGTACCACCAGATCTCCTATGAATTTTTTGAGCAGTGAGACGTGGAAGACTGGATGAATTTGCGCTCCGTCCAGCAGCTGAAGCTTGTAAGCAACCGTTCTGATTTTCTGTACTACTGGATATGGCCCGTAAAAACGACTAGCAAGCTTCTGATGGGCACGTTTGAAAATCGATTGCTGCCGATACGGGTGTAACTTGAGAAACACCATTTCACCCACTTCGAAAGTCACATCCCTCCTGCTTTTATCCGTTGTCTGCTTCATACGATTAATGGAAGATTCCAAATTTGTTTTTAGTTGACGCAGCAACTCATCTCTGGTTACAAGACTCTGGTCTACTTCATGTACTGCAGAATCGCCGTTTCGGTAATTGTGAAGGAGAGGAGGTAAACGACCATACAATGCCTGAAACAGAGTCATTCTTGTAGACGCATGGAATGTCGTATTATACCATAGCTCAGCCCATGGAATATAAGTGCTCCACTTGTGCGGCCATTGATGAACAAAGCAGCGTAGATATTGTTCAACACATCGATTGACCACTTCCGTCTGTCCATCGGTTTGCGGATGATAGGCAGAGCTAAGTTTCAATTGAGTACCTGACATTCGAAAGAATTCTTGCCAAAATTGACTGATGAAAATTGGATCCCGATCACTAATAATCGATTTCGGAAGGCCATGCAACTTGATAACTCCTTCCATAAATTTTTCAGCCACGCTCTTAGCAGTAAATGGATGGGACAGAGTTAAGAAATGTGCAAACTTACTTAACCTGTCAATGACTACTAAGATTGTATCCTTGCCATGGGAGGTTGGCAATCCTTCCACGAAGTCGAGAGTAATATCATCCCAGACTTGGCAGGGGATGGGTAATGGTTGTAATAATCCCGCTGGGGACAGTGTCTCCGATTTAATTTTTTGGCATACCTCACAGTGCTTGACGTACTCCTGGACAGATTGGTGCATTTTAGGCCAATAAAATTGCTGAGCTAGTCGTTTGAATGTCCGTAAGACACCTGAGTGACCACCAATTTTGGTGTTGTGTGCCTTGTGTAGCAGTTTAGTGCGCAGCGTCTCACAAGAAGGAATAACCACCCTTCCCTTAAATAACCAAAGTCCTTGGCGCTGAAAATATGGACCTTCAGCTTGAGTCTTTGCCACCTGTTCTACGGACTGAATATAAGGATCCCCTCCATAAGCAGCTTTAATCTCGTCCCACAAGGTAATAGCGGCTATGTGCAGATGATGCAGCACTGGACTATTTGACTGGCGAGAAAGGGCATCTGCTACTGAGTTCTCGCGACCCGGCCGATAAATAATTTCATAGTCGTAGCCCATTAATTTGGCTACCCATTTTTGCTGCTCCGACGTCGATATTCGTTGATCCAGAAAATACTTCAAGCTACGCTGGTCAGTTTGAACATAGAATTTCCTTCCCAATAAATAAGGTTGCCACATGCATATGGCTTCCACAACTGCAAGCATCTCCTTGGCGTAGGTTGATCATGATTTTTTTGTAACTCTAAGTGCACGACTCATATAGGCAATGGGCTTGCCTTGCTGAGTTAGAACTGTGCCAATCCCATCTCCAGAGGCATCGGTCTCAATGGTGAAGGATTCATTGAAGTTAGGCATAGCGAAAGTGGGCGTGGTAGTCATCGCTCGCTTAAGAGCAGAGAAAGCTGTTTTGGCCTCTTCATGCCAGCCGAACCTCCCCTTCTTGAGTAGGTTGGTGAGGGGTCGAGCGATAAGGCCGTAATTTTGGATGAACTTCTGGTAGTAACCTGTCAATCCTAAAAACCCACATAATTCAGAAATATTTGCAGGTCGGGGCCATGCGAGCATGGCTGCAATTTTTTTATCATCAACCTTCACCCCTTGTGGCGTGATGATATGCCCCAAATATTCTAATTCTTGTTGATCGAAAATACACTTACTTTCCTTAGCGAAAAATTTATGCTGTCTCAAAATTTCCAGAGTTTGTGCAACATGTGTCACATGCTTCTCCCAAGTGGAACTATATATGAGAATATCATAAAAAAAGACCAAAATGAACCTTCAAAGATGAGTTCGAAATATTGAATTCATGATGGCCTGAAATGTGGAGGGTGCATTACAGAGACCAAAAGGCATTACGAGGTATTTGTAATGACCATTATGAGTGCGAAAAGCAGTCTTAGGAATATCAGGAGGATTTACCCTTACTTGGTGGTATCCAGCTCACAAATCCAGCTTTGTAAAATATGCGGCGTCGTGTAATTCATCCAACATGTCGTCCATTGTTGGAATGGGAAAGCGATCTTTGATGGTGACGTTGTTAAGCACACGGTAGTGTGTGCAAAATCGCCAGCTACCATCCTTCTTTTTTACAAGTAGTACTGGTGAGGAAAAAGGGCTAGTGCTAGCATGAATATGTCCGGAATCCAGCATCTTCTGCACCTACTTCTCGATTTCTTCTTTCTGGAAGTAAGCGTATCTGTAAGGGCGTACATTAATTGGTTCGGTGCCCTCTTTTAGTGTAATGCAATGATCTATCTCGCACATGGGTGGAATGCATGAGGGGTCTTGAAACAAGTCGGCGTACTCCTATATTACCCGTTGCATGTCTGGATGATTAATGCCATGAATTGCACCCTTTAAGCCATCCTCTGTAGCTGAAGGGAAGCATATTGCAAATAACGTCAGGCCTTGTCGGCAATCTTTTGAAAGCTCCTTTAAGGTAGCCTCTTGAATGGACTGCTCGCCCAGTCCTTGCAACCGTTGGGCTTGGTTATTCCAGATGAAGTCCATGGTTAGTTGCTTCCAATTACAAACCACGGAACCCAACACTTCCAACCATTGGATGCCCAGTACTAAATCAAGACCTGATAGGGGCAGAGAAAAAAGGGTGAGATCAAACTTAGTGCCTTGTAAATTCATTGATACCTTGTCAAATCGTCCTTGACATTTCAGCCGTTCACCGTTAGCAACTTGACCCACGAATGGTTCCGTCGGTACTACTGTTAGATGCAGCGTGTTTGCCAAACGAGCACTGATGAAATTATGCATGGACCCACTGTCAATCAACACCATCACATCATGCGAACACATAGTTGCTGTCATACGCATTGTTCTTGGTCCAGTCCATCCAGTCAACGCGTGTAATGTGATTTCAGGCTCCAGTTCCGGTTCTTGCACTTCTCCCATAACATCTCCTTGCACAATTTCTTCCGTTTGTTGATCAGTGACATCCTCGCAGACCACATTACCGGCCCCTGCGTAGCCATCCAAAAT
Source organism: Carya cathayensis (assembly GCA_011037825.1). NCBI lineage: Eukaryota > Viridiplantae > Streptophyta > Magnoliopsida > Fagales > Juglandaceae > Carya > Carya cathayensis. The sequence goes on from QGSO01001004.1 coordinate 5,393, forward strand.
TAAGAGCTGTGGTTTTTGGCAACGATGCCCTGTCGTAAATCTTTCATTGCAGTTAAAGCAGAGGCCTTGCGCTCGTTTCCTCTGCATCTCCTCCCATGATAAACGTTAGACTGGAGCAGCTGGCATAGCAGGGCCTACCCGAGTGGGTTGTGGAAGAGCTAGAGGAGCTCTTGTAGGGGGTGGTCGCATGAATTGCCGCTGTCGTGTAAGTTGTTCTTCTTTCATCCGTGCTAAATTAATGGCCTCCTTGAGGGATTGTGGCTTAAACAACCGAATTCCATCAGAAATTTCAGTCTTTAAGCCACCCATAAACGTCCCCACCAATGCCTTCTGTGTCCATCCACGTACCCTGTTGCCCAGCTTTTTGAACTCACGCTGGTAGTCTCTCAATGTCCCTAGTTGTCTGATTCTTGAGAGAGATTTGTCAAATTCTTCACAGTCAGATGGTCCGAAGCGAGCCCATAATTCCTCTTGAAACCTCTCCCATGAAATCACATGTCCCTCTTCCTGCAACGTCCTTCGAAGCCACTGCCACCACTGGTTGGCTTCCCCTTCAAGGTGGTAAGCAGCCATGGGAACCTTTTGGTGTTCAGTCGTGCCCTGGTATTCAAAGAATTGTTCCACACGGTTGAACCATTCGGTTGGGTCCTCCCCTGAGAATTGAGGGAATTCCAACTTCATTGACTTGGAGGAGACGATCTGCCGACCCCCATCATTTCCTTCTCGCTGTGGGTTGCATGGTTGGGATTCTCTTGATTGACGATCAACATAGTTGAGATTCGATTGAGAGCTTCCACCATACGCTGGAGTCCTTCTTGAACTGTACCAAGTCCAAATTCCAAGTGTTCAATTCGTTCCTTGTTTGTTCCCATTATGAACCTGGCTCTGAGGCCAATGATAGGTCCCAACACAGAGAATTTAACACTAAGACAATTGTCCTCTTCGAGTGAGAACGTACCACACTTTTTGAATGTAAATACTTGATTGATTTTTTAATGACAGACGATGGTTGCTTAAATAAGCAAAGCCAAGCACCATGAACCAAAACATAAGGTAAACTGCAACTAACAAATGTAAAACAGAATGCAAATAACAGAGCATAATTAATGGAAGGTAGATGACGTAAAAATTGCAAAACTTCGTTCCACTTCTGCATGTTGAGCTCTGACCCAGTCCTGCATGCAGCTTACGTCCCCAAATATTTCAGATTCGGTTTACTCCCCCTCTCAGATCGTCATGGCTTAACAATATGTAATACAGTTGACCATTTCGCACGAAATAGTCGAAGTGAGTAGAGCTTGGAATACTCTTCTTCCAAAATGTAACGTTATCAAGGCAGGAGGGAATGCCTCCTGAAAGACGATATTTCCACTTAAAAGAACAAATACCAAGCGAGGATGATCATACAACCACTTTGGAATCTTACCAGACAGGTAATTGTCGCGAACATCTAGAATTACCAAGGGACTGTTTGATATTGCAGGCGAAATCATTCCTTCAAAGTGATTGCCGCCAAGATATAAGCACTTAAGCCATGTCGAGTTGGAGTCCCTTGGGAGCATTTCTCCTTGCAACATGTTGTTTGATAGATTTAAGTATACCAGTTTGGATTGTGTGGTGTCATTTCCAATCAAACTTCGTGGTATTGTTCCCAAGAGCATGTTGTTAGAAAGGTCTAATATTACGAGAGGCATACTACCAAAGGATGAAGGAATTTTGCCTTCTAGTTCATTTGAGGACATGGCAACACAATATAAGGATGGAAAAAGACTTCCAAAATTTTCAGGAAGAGGGCCTTTAACTTGATTACCAGATATGTCAAATAATTGGAGGCTGCTCAAAGTTCCATTAATGAAGCAATCAAGAAAAGAACCTTCAATTTTGCTACTTCTCAAGTATAACACTGAAGTGTTGGTGTTGAGGAACAGTTGACAAGGGATGCCTCCTTGTAAGGAGTTGTACGACAAGTCCAGGTACCACAAGTTAATCTGGGTGGAGATGAAGCTCAAGACAACATGACCATTCTTCTTGTTGAGGTTGCAGTTCGCCAAGTTCAGTATAGTTAGCTAAAAGGTCGGGATCCACGAGGGAGACTCAGTTTCAACTTCCAACTCATAATTGCTTGAAAGATCGAGGTAGTCGAGACTTGAAGAATTGGCAAATATGGAAAATGACACCGGCCCTTCTAAATGATTACTAGAAACATCGAACAAGGAAATCCCGCTTTGATTAGAGAATATTGATGAAGGCAAATTACCCTGAAAGTGATTATTCGAAATATCAAACTGTTGAAATATCCCAAGAAAAGAGGGAATATTGCCATCCAATTGATTGCCAGAAACATAGAACACCATAATCGTACTATGATTTGAGAATATTGATGAAGGTAGATTGCCATGAAGTCGGTTTCTCGATAGATCAAGATGTTCAAGGTTTTCAATCTTCCCAAGACAAGAGGGAATATTGCCATCCAATGTATTATACGAAAGGTTCAAGATTTGTAGAGATTTGAGTCTCTTCAACTCACAAAATGCTGCAACCAAGTAAGTTTGAGAAATGTGCGTTAATGGTTATATGTTTGGTCTATGATAAATAGCGAGTAATATTTCTACCAAGCAATTAATTGAAGAACACATATATATAGATGAAAAAAATTGACCTTGACTGCAGTTTTTCAAATTATTTAGATCGACATCTATACAGGTCCTAGAAAAAAACCAACTAGATTCGTCGGTTCTAGTAAAGTTGGATATATATTTTGGTTTCACTTTTTGATATTTTTATACGAAAAATGATTAACTTACTATAAGAACTTTATGATAAAATTGAAATTCATTTTTAACAGAGTAGCATACTTGCTTTAATTGGTTGTGAAAGAGATTGTAAAATAATATATTTTGTTTTGTTTTTAATTTTAAAAAAATAACCTTAATGCATGTTGTCATTAACGAAAAAAATTAATTTGATCAATCTTGGGGAATAAAAAGTTCAATTTGAAAATACATAGAATAAATTAATCTTAAAATGAATCGCATGTACCAATTTAATTAATTTTAAAATAATTGATGGTCAAGAACCAAGCGATTTATATATGTTGTCTACCAGTGATCAGTGTACTACGGTTTAAAAAACCAAATACAAGCAGACAGAAGGCCGTCTCGGCCATCGGTAGTTTGAATCATTTTTACAACATACCATTTTGAACTTCATTAATTAATCAAAATGAAGTTATTTGAATTTGAGTGCACAAGCTAAGCTATATGACAAACAACTAAAAAAGGGTCAAAATTAGAAAATGGTCTGTGTGTGTGTGTGTGTATATATATATATATAGAGAGAGAGAGAGAGATTATAATGATCATGAAGTAAATGGTGGATAGATGATGAATGGGGTTAGGGTTCTCACGTTGAAGCTCTCCTCCAATGTTGCTGCCGCTAAGAGAAAGCTCTTCCAAGTCACCAAATAAGGTGAACAAAGTTACATTTGGGATCCATGTCCTTGATGGTGTATTGATACCACTTAAGTCGATACGGTTAGGTAGACCAGCAGGGTTATTGCACCAGATATTATCACCTGCCCCACAACAATCCCCACCATCAAAATCCTTGAAGGCTAGACCATCGGTGGAGTTTCTTATCTCCAAAAGAGCCCTCTTCTGTTCTTTGTTGCATCCTTCCCCCAAGCGGATGGGCAAAAAGTATGAGAGCCACAAACCAAAGCAACATGACTCTTTTAACAAAACAAGTCTCCATATGCTAAACAAGAGATTTGTCGAAATGTTCAAAGCTAATAATAATGGGTTCTTGTTTTGTTTTGTTGATGCAACACCAGAAATCAATGGGTTTTGCATATTTATCATAATGCCTTTATAATGTCTCCGATTCACGCTAGAGGACATATTTTGGGTAAAGTCTTGGACCCAAGTCTTCCCTTTGAGTGCATTTTCCGCTACGCGTCTTTGAAAATTTGAATGGGAACCACTTGATTTGAAAGATTACCACTAATTTTGATGAGTATCAAAGCTCTTTAATAAAATAGTATCATTAATCAGTTTAAATTTTTTTTTGGAGAATTTTTCTTAGAAATTTCAATGTGAACTACTTGATTTGAAAGATTGTCCCTAATTTTGATGAGTAGTCAGCTTAAGTCTTCCCTTCTGGCCCATTTTCCCCTACACGTCCCTGGAAATTTCAATGTAAAGTTGTGAACTACTTGACTTGGAAGATTGCCCTTAATTTTAATGAGTAGCGTAACAAAGCTCTTTAATAAATTAGTATCATTGATCAATTTAGGAGAGGTCTGGATAGTGAATTTAGATAAAATGAGTTTAGATGAAAATTGAAAGTCAAATAAAATATTGTTAGAATATTATTTTTTAATATTATTATTGTTTTGAAATTTAAAAAAATTGAATTGTTTACTATATTTTATATAAAAATTTAAAAAGAATTAAAAAAATTTGACGAACTAAATTGAAATAAGTTGAAAGGCTTTTATATCCAAATCAGGATTAACCTGAGATACTTGCATTAATTGGTTGTGAAATAGGTTGTAAAAGAGTTATGAGAGAATTATAGGTGTATTATTATTTTTTTACACAGAATATAATTTGATTTATTTTTATTTTATTAAAATAACCTTGCTGATATCTCATCCTAGGTGTTATACCCCTTAGACTTGTCCCTGGTCACATGGCTAAAGATTTAGTAACAAAATTTAATTTAAAAAAAAAAATTAATTTGATCAAACTCAGAAAAATCAAAAGTTTAATTTGAAAATACATAGAATAAATTAATTTTAAAACAAATCACACATACCAATTTAATTAATTTTAAAATAATTAGTGGCCAACATCCATTCATTCTGGATAAAGTCTCGAAGCCAAGTCTTCCCTTCCATAAAGGCGCGTTTTCTGCTGCATTTTCCTGGAAATTTCAACGTGAACAACTTCAACTTGAAGATTGTCTCTGATTTTGACAAATTGGCATGATCGATCAGTATATTAAATGATGTTATGCCTGCTTCACCCAGCAAATTGGCATGATCGATCAGTATATTAAATGATGTTATAGTCGGCAAAGTAAGACAGCGTCTTGTCAATTGTTAACGAGGACGATGACTCGATTCAAAGAAATACTGAGTGTTCGGGACGTGTCTCACCTTCCAATTGTACACGGCCCAGGACTTGATTTTCTGAACGCCTGAAGGGGGGGAGGCTCCTCTTGCAAAACGCTCCGATGCTTCAGTCAGTCGAGAGTATATTGTATCCTCAAAATATTGTAAAAATTTACCAGCTTATATGGGCTCATTGTTGCGCATATCTTGCCCAGGATTTATTGGAACGGATTATTCTCAAGATTTAAGATTTCGAATGATATTATCCCATCACTTCCTGTGTTTTCTCAGTAATTCGTCAAAGGCGGCTGCTGTGCGTATCCCGCTTTTAATTCCTCTTGGATTCTTTCCTTACTGCTTTTGGGTCCATCCTCTGGGCTTCTTGGTATTTTTTATGCCGCGGGCCTTTTTATACATTCTTAGGCCTTACTACCGGAATAGCCCCTCCATTGAGGATACGTTTGGAACACGGAAACGGAAGCAATTGTACTCATTTGACTTGAATTTAAATTTAAATTTAATTTAATATTTAAATACTTAACTCTTAATTTACTCAATTCAAAACTTTTTATATATATGAAACTTATAACCTCTTCCAACTTAAGATCTCTTTATATATTGGATACATAATTTTTTTAATTTTTCATAAATTTATTTAAATACATCTTAATATTTAAACACATTTAAAAAAAACGTAAGAGAACATCTTGTCAATTGTTAATGCAGAATACGGAAACAGTTGAATTCATCTGACTTGGATTCAAATTTAATCTTAGTCCAATATCTAAATATACCACTTCTAAATCATCCAATATTACTCAACTCACAATCGTTTTTAACTTAAGACCTCTTTATACGTAAGACTCATAATTTTTTTTAACTTTTTATAAATATAACTAAATTTATCTTAACATTCAAATAAATTTAAACTCATTTTAAATAGATTTCATGAAACTCATTTTATCATTTTAACTCATAACTATTCATAAAAAATTTAACTCAACGTTCAAACGTATCATTACACTGCACACACCTAACCAATACGTGAGCCGTAACAATCAAATTTCTAATTTTTCAATGATTTAAAAAACAAAAAGTCTACTTGCAACTGCTCGCGGAACCCCGTGTCCTACGTGGCAAATATTTCAAAACGGTGTCGTTTAGAATTTTAGTTCAAAAATAACCCACGTACTCGATTGACATCCTCGATTCAGTGAAATTTCATTTCACTTTCTCTCTCTTTCAGTTCACTTTCTCCCGCTCCCGAAGACCCTCCTCATCTCAGTTTTCCATTTCCATCGTCTTCCCCAGAATGCTTCTGCCTTCCATCCAAATCGAGACCTTTTGTTCTTTGTCTTCATCTTCTCCGAAATTCCAAGACCCAACAACTGGCCCACGTTGTGGAGCTCGTACCGAAGAGCCACGAAACACAGATCCGATTTGAAACCACGGTGACCTTTCCTCTGCTCCACCAGATCTAAAATCTGAAGCCGACATAGCAGTCCCCGTAGGCACCAAGGTCTTCATCTTCTTCTCAAACCCAAGACCCATAAACCCACGTTTTAGGCTCCTACTGAAGAGCCACGAAGCACAAACCTGATTTGAACCCACTAACCATAGCCACGAAGCCCTGTCATCTTCTCCACCACATCTAAAATGTGAAGCCCACAGAGCACCGAAACCCTAACCCTAACAAAATTTGCCATACTCATCAATCAGGCCGTTGCAAAATCAGGTTAGTTTTCTCCCTTTTAATATGTTTTGGTTTTGTATTTTCTGATTGTTTATAATTTTTTATTTATATTTTTGAGCTCTGATTAAGAATTTCACTTTGATGTACATTGGTGAATCATCATAATAAAAATTAAAAGTTCGAATTAGAGGCGAAAATCACTCTGAATCCCTTTATTTTTGTTTTCTGAATTTCTATTTGATGAGCCCTCGAGTCTGAGGTATGTGTATTGGAATTGTAGAGGTTCTAATTAAAAGTAGTGGTCTAGTTAGGTCTGTGTCTGTTATGCTCATATCTGATGAGAAGAAAAAAGAAGACTTTTGCTTTTGACGAGCAATGTCATCTGTTTATGAAGGTTAGTAATTTATTTGCATATGGAAAATGTTTAAAAGTGACTTAATAAGGTTGCTGATTTCTTTACCAGGTTAAACTTTTTTGTCGAAATTGTTCATATTTATGCCCAGAAATACTACTTCAATTGATTTTGCTTTTGTTTTACATTGGTTTCTTTCTTTAATGTACATTGGTGCAATTGGATTGAAGATGACTACCGTTGGTGCAATTGGACCTTGGAGCAAGGGGAATATCAATAAGTTTTTCTAATGTTGGTAAATTTTTTTTTTTTTAAATTTCCTTGTAAAGTATTTAGAAGTATCGCACACATATCACTTATATATATTGACTAATTACGTTAAGTGGAACTCATGTTTTGTTCACTAGATTGGATAATTGGGTACTTAATATGATAATCAAATTAAGGATCTCTTGTGCTAATCATGATTGAATAATTAATGCTAGTTGTCCCGAGGATGGGTGTCAATATAATTATTTTGGGCCATATGCCACAGAGATTAAGTAAGTGTTTTAAAATCCTGATGTTATTTGAATAAAAATCTGTTTAGGGGTATAAAAAAATGAACTCATATGACACGACCCTCATCATTCCCTTCCCTTCAATTGTTCTTGCAAGTTTATACATATTACTGCAGAAACATATTTTCATTTGACTGTAAGTTGTCATCTTCTTCAATGTATATTAATTAGCAGAGCTTTACTGTTTCAATATTAATTCTTCTCATTCTTGGTTTATAACTAAATCTTTAATATGATCAGACATCTTGCAGGATAGTTCAGAAAACATAGATTTGTGACAAGCAACATCTTGGTGCCGGCGGATATTACCGGTTGTAGTCATGATGAGTTAGGCACACATTGGCCATGCATATTTAATTGTAGAGGTTCATATTGGTATGAAATGTGTTGAAATGTTTTATTTCATGTTCTGTCTTGAAATATTAAGTTTTATTCAATGAAGTAAAAATGAATGAATTTTTTAAATTGGGAAGATGATTACCCTCATTATCTTCTTGTATTTCAATAGAAAGAGAAGAAAAAGGCGTTGTGGTAGTATAGGACAACAAACTTTTGTCATAGTAAACAAACAGGTAGATATTGTTTGATTCTTTTCTTTTGTTCTTTATTGAGGCAAGATTAGACATTTGTCAATGCAAAGAGTTCTGTCTAATCTTGTCCCTTTCATGAGGTTGGTGTATGTGCCATTCAAATGTTTTTGTTGAAAGTTGATTACATCTCTATATTGTTTTCAATGCCACCTATGGAAACAATCATATTATTTGTAAGCTATTGCTAGGAGTTATTGGTTTTATTTCATGTTCTGTCTTGAAATGTGTTGTACTGCTTGTATGAACTGGATTCTGAGGGATGATGGGGGTTAGTCGTTTTTTTTTTTTTTTTTATCAAGCGGCATAGTAAATGTGGTTGGCTTTTTGGAATAGTTTCTGTTTTCCCCATATGCTATTGTGAGAAAATGGGACTTTGCTTGTGATGTTGTTTTGTAAATTATATGTGAAACTTATTCATAGGGATTAGTTGGGGAAAATCTTGTATGTCTGAACTGATTGTTTAAATTAAAATGTTGGTACTGCTATTGCTAGGAGTTACTAGTTTTATTTCATGTTCTGTCTTGAAATGTGTTGTACTGCTTGTATGAGCTGGATTCTGAGGGATGATGGGGGTTAGTCTTTTTTTTTTTTTTTTTTTTTTTTTTTATCAAGTGGCATAGTAAATGTGGTTGGCTTTCTGGAATAGTTTCTGTTTTCCCTATATGCTATTGTGAAAAAATGGGACTTTGCTTGTGATGTTGTTTTGTAAATTATATGTGAAACTTATTCATTTATTTTGTTGGGACTAATATTGTTAGGAGTTACTGAAATGTTGGAATTGATATCATTTTCTTCACACATTGGAACACATACTGAAATTCTTGGTACTGCTACTGCTAGGTGCTACGGAATTGATTCAGTTTTCTTGAATCACCAATCTACATGCGTATATTCTCCCTCTCTTCTATTTGACCTGATTGTTATTTTGGTTCATGTTAGAAATCTCATCATCATCATCAATGTCTTCTTCTTCTTTTGCTAAACATACCTCAAGTCAACCAATGTGCTTCTGTGAGGTCAAACCCACATTGAAATACTCAACTACTGCAAAAAATCATGGATGAGCCTTCTTAGGGTGTCCAAACTACAACACAGAGGTAACGGAGCTCATTCTTTAGCCTTACATTAAACATATCTAACAGTGTTCATTAACATTTTGAATTTTAATGCTCAGGGATTACCATTCTACAAGTATTTCAAATGGGAAAATAGTAATCAAGTAACTGAACTCCAACTTCAAGAAAGAATTGATGACCTACTACGGAAGGAGAAAGATCTCGAGAAGATAGTCGAGCTTATCGAAAAGAGGGAAATTGACCTTCGCAAGATAGTGGATCAGCTTGAAAATGAGTCGGGGCGTCACACACAAGACGCTGAAAGGAAGCGTTTACACACACTAAAGCGAATGTATTGGGATGCTGCATTAGTACTCTATTTTTGTGTTGGACGTTGGCTTCTATTTTGAACTCCAGACTTTATGTCTTTTGATGTTTGAATTTTTGGTTATTCTTTGAATGATGAACCAAATGACATTATTTTGGCTCTTGAATATTTGTAGGCTCTTGTACTCTAGACTTGGATTCACTTCTATAGGAGTGAATTACTTTTGGTTATTCCCTGAAGGTGTTGAACGGAGTTGGTGTGAACTGAATATTTGTACATTCTTGAACTTTAGAGTTGATTAGCCTTTTGAAAGTTTGATGCAAGTAATGTAAATACTTTATAAATAGCACCTGAAAGTAATCATTTTATTGTAATTTGATGGGTTTGAATTTCCAGATTACCAGAAGGGTTTGTAATCTCCTGCTACTCACTTGTGACTACTCATTTGGTTTATTTTACTTCCAGATGTTCACAAATAACGCACTACTATCATAAACCCCAACTGTAAGAATTAATTCAGTCCAAATTAACAGACCAACTCAAACCAGCAACAAATAAAATAGCCATAACCATGCACGCATACACCATTCATAGGTCTCATCTAAGTCAAACACAGTTGGGCATATAAATTGTACTCCATAATTCGTATTATGAATACAACACAACAACTAGTGAATTACGTACAACTGCTCCCTCCTTCCTATAATATAAACACCAACAATCTTCTAATGTCATTACAATCATATAAACAGTTGTGCAGAAAGCTTTTAAGGCATGACACGCAAGACATCAACATCATGTTTCTTTACAATATATGAACATAACCACAAAAAATCAAAATGACTGCCATAATTCTACATACATAAGAATAAATTCATATACATAGCCATAAATTCTGCGACAGTTTGATACATATTTTAATCCTCAAAACTTGTTGTAACTCCCAGTTGTATGTGACTTTGGAAATACAAGAACCTCAAAACTGCTCCCAACATACAGAATTATAGCATCAGTTTCCATTGGTCTTGTCAAGCCAATGCCAAATTAGACTATCATCATCCAAGTGGTATATTAAATTCAGTGTAATGCGGTATTTCCAAATCTTGATATTATTTTACTTGAAAGGACCAATATCATTACTTTCAATTTTATTAAATATATATATAATAATTTTAAATGGGATTTATCAGATCAGCTTTTCGTATATGGTCCTCATTCTTATTACTTTATATATATAGGAGTAATATTACAAGTTTTTCTCATCTACCATAAAAAGTACTTTCCAGATTAAAGATTCCTCAATATTTCTTCTTACAAATAATAGTCACATACCTCATCTTCAAACTACTCAAATGCTACTCAAACAAATGTAATTGACATAAATATTGAAATAAAAGAAGAAGAAGAAGAAGAATATTATAAAATAACAACCACAAAAATACTCAATATCATTGTTGCGGTTGTGATCCATCAAACTCAACGTGCAGCGGTTGTGATCCGTTCAACCCAAATTGCATTTGTAAAAAATAATAACTAATATATTAATGTGATGTCGACTAATGTCATTAAAATAAAGATAAACTACGGGGATCCACTTACACTTTGTTGACTTTGAATTACTGTTTCTTGGGCTTGGGTTCCACTAATGTTAAATGCTAGTATGCTATCTAGAATAGCCTGATGACAAAAACTCGTAAAAAACACAGCAACAAATCATAACTCAAGTATAAATAATAACTTATTTATTTTACCTGCAAGTGTCCAACATTGGAGACGTCCAAATCTGAGAGGCCAAATAACCTCCTGCAAGTGTCCACGACTGGTGTATCCTCTCCATCTCGCTAATAAAATAGTAACCAATTTGTCATATAGCATTTATAAAATTTAACCATGCAAGAAGGTAATATTACTTAAACGCACCTGTTTGCATTTTTCCTTTCCTTGCGCTTTCTTCGTCTTCTCCTTAACTTTTCTCAGGTCTCTCTCCATCCTAGATGCTCTCCTTAGAGATGGGGGTATGCCTTTCCCTCGAACAATCCTTGAACTGAGTACTTGCGTTGAACTACTAATTATAGTTGTGTCCTTTGTCGTGCCACCAACATTTAAACAATTTTGAGTCAGAGATGGGGGTTCTTGGGTCTCAGAATACAGGTCGATCATTGCATACAACTTAGTTGTTGCATCCTCAGCATGCTTTTTCGAACCCGCTGTACAAGTAATCATTTTATAACAGATATTCAACAGACTCAAATATCTATTAGCATCTTCCCGCTGTTCAACTGCGTCATAGCTGCTTTGAATTAACGTGTATCTTCTTTTAATGTCCTTTCTCCATCGATCCAAAATGTACCTATCTGGCATTGTCTTAATCCCGTTACATTTGAACACAGTGAAAATGTGACGGCACACTATCCCCCTCATTTCAAATAAATCACAAGAACACTTGGCGACTACATCTTCCTCATTAAAATCTACTGAGTGTGTCACCAGCTTCGTGAAATCTTCAACACGAACTTCATCCTCTACCATATAGGTCTTTACTGTACCATCCGCCTTATGTAAAACTAGGTCCAAGTCGATAATGCCGGTAAGTTGGTTCTGAACTTCCCTGAATTTAACATTTGTATAAAAATCTTGATATATCTTTTCAATTGGCGATCTAGAGATGCAAGGAATCGTGAGATTAAATGAGTGGAAGTCTGCGATATTTTCATTCTCAATTTTCTTTTTCAAGGCATTATCGTACTGATCGACAAACTCTTTCAAGTTTTTCTTAGCATGAACGTAACCATCAAAAAAGGCATTCATGCTCTCGCTCCGCTGCGTCGTACTCATTCCAGCCCAAAAAACCTCTTTCAAGAAGGCCAGTACCCAATGGGCACGCTCAATGTATAAACTCTGCAACCAGACATTATCATGCAAGTTGTACATGCTGATCAACTCATCCCAACATTTTTCAAACTCTTCCGACTTTTGGGTGTCATAAACACATTTCATCAGTGCAATTTTCATTCCACTTTTGTAGGAACCATAGCAGCCAAGCTTTTCAAGGACTTTCTTCAAGATATGCCAAAGGCAAAATCTATGTCAGCTTTCTGGGAAAACAATTGCAATTGCATTTTTCATGACTCTATCTTGGTCAGTGATAATAGCCTTCGGCGCTATACCATCCATACACTACAACCAAGTCTAGAATAACCACACGAAGGTCTCAGTATCTTTAGATGAAATCAAGCCAGCTCCCAACAAAATTGACTGCCCATGGTGGTTTACACCAACAAATGGTGCAAAGGGCATCCCATATCGGTTCGTCAAGTATGTGGTGTCGAAGGTTACCACATCATCGAAATATTGGTAGGCAACTACTACGGGGATCTGCCCAAAATACATTCTTTAGCCTCCCGTCATCATCCAAGTCCATCAGTGCAAAGAACTCCGAATTTTTGTACTGCATCCGTAAAAAGTAGTCTCGAAGTGCTCCAGCACCACCTACGCCCAGTCATAGATGCCTAGCCTTGTCGATGTAGTTACGACAATCCTTTTTCCAAAAATGGGAGGTTCTCAAATCCACCGGCACCTACAACAAGAGATCCGAAACTCTTGTTCATTCGGATGCCAGCCAAATCATTTGTATCTAGAACTCTTTTAACAGATTCACTCACTTCTCTATTACATTGAAAAAAGTGGGATTTCTTTGGACTGAGGCCGTGGTTGTGGATATTGTGAACTGTAGTCAGCCTGAACTTTCCATCAGCAGCTTTTAAGGCATTAATTTTTGCCTTACACTCCGTCTTTCTTGTCGGGCGTGGCTTGACGACATTCAAGATTCTATTCCGAGCCTTCCCACCACGGGCATAGGCAAGGGTGACATATCTAACAGTCTCATCCTCTCCCCTTTCACTTCTTTTAGTCATCACCCCAAACCCGCATTTCTTACCATATTCTTTATAATAACTCATTAAATCTTCTAGGGAATTAAACTCAATCCCGACTTTGGCTCATCATCACCATCCATTTGTGTTTTCTTAGATGTTCCGGCACTACCATACTCAATTTCTTGTGCATCTGGTCTATCAGAATTAATTTCTTCAACTCTAGAAGATGTACATGGTGATTCGGTTTCCCCAACATCGGGTCTATTATCCTCTGTACCCTGAATCTGCTTGTAACGGAGCTTGTATTGATGTTTGACAACTGGCCTTCCATGCCATGTTGAAATGGATAACTAGCATTCTGGCAAAAAGAAAAAACAAACGCAATTAAACTCTTGAAACAAACCAACTTATTAAAATTAAACGGAAAACATGACACCACCACCTGTAGGTTGCTTGGATATTGGTTGGCAACGAGAAAAGCCGATGACCACGCAGGCACTGGTCCATAGTAACTGTGAATTGGGATGTTTGGAGAAGTTGATGGTAGTCCTAAAATGAAATACTTTCAAATTATTGATGTATTTTGAAAATAAATATCAACTAATCTCTACTCTAATGTTATTGATATATTAAATAAAATAACATACCGCAGATGGGGGATTTGAGTTAGATGGTCTTAGCGTGCTAGGATGTTCTTTTCCTTTCTCCACTGAGAGGAAGACAAATGCAGCTTATCAATAGCAATATTGTATAACTAAAACCACATTAAAATCTACGAACTGGTACAATGGATCTCATTTAAAATAAATGTTTAATATGCCAGACATTTTGGGCCACCAATCACAAATCCATTAGCATGCTCTTCTGGGGGTATAGAATTTGGTTATTTACCACAAAAATATAACAATTTTGGGCCACAATAACCCAAAACAAAGACTATAGATACAAATCAGACAACTCAAGCATTGAAGAGCCACAAAATATAGTATATGGTCAAGAGGCTAGTCTAGAACTAATCCAAGCATGATGAGTTTAACAAACTTGAAATAGAACAAAAATTACTGAAATGTTGGGAGCATAAAATATAGCATAAAATATATTTTTATGCATTAAGATGGACATCATGCCACCATATAAGGAAAATAAGAATCTCTTCTAGTGATTTTGGGGATGTTTTTATGCCGAGAAAATTCATCGAAGAGTACAAATGAACGATTTTTATAGAAAATCTCTGTTGGTCATGGAAACAAAAATACATTTTTTGATTAAAGTGAAACAGAGACCTTGAAGCTGAAATTCGCTTTAAATTATATTGGTGCATTATGTTGGTGAACTTCTAAAAATTTCCATCAATGTTTTGTTGGAATTGCAATGTTTGTTGATGTTTTGGTGGGAAGAAACTGTTATAAATGGTCAATTATATTGGTTTTTCTATACATTAATGGCTAATTACAAAAGGGAGTGTGAATTAGATTCACAACTCGCAAGGATGTTAGAGTTATGCTGAAGAAAAAGTTTCTTTTTCTTTATATTATGGAGCAAACTCAGAGTTTCAACAACTTTTTCCTACCTCTATTTCTTGTTGATTGCAAACAAGAAAAATATTGAAAATCTAAGGGAATAACCAAAAATTTCAAACATCAAAAATTCAAATAAGTGTTTGACACATAAAGTCTGGAGTTCAATAAAGTGGCCAAAGTCCAACACAAGAACAGATTTTTAAATGTTGCAGTTAACTTTCTGTAGTGATGGTACATATGAAGACATAAAATTCAAATAATCCGTAACCTTAAGATCCGCACTGCCTTGTGACAATTTCAGACAGCCACATCCAACATAGCAACAAGAAAATGTATAGAAACTAATGGGAACAAGAAATTGACTAGATGTGGTCTAAAGCTCAGGGTTGTAAATGAAAAACTATTACAGAACATGATTAGACAAAAATGGTGCTTTCCAGCTCTGAAAATGCCTTAAAGATGTCGCATTTAGCCTTTTCAATTTGTTTTGCAAGCAAAATAAGAACAAGAACAACTTCCAAATAAGAGAATGTTTGAAGAACAACAGAAAATCAAGGTGTGGAAGAGAAAGAAATACTCAACACTCAACCGTGGCAGTGGAAGAAGTAGAGCAGCAGAAATTGAGTCCAACCCACGTCGTTCGGTGGCTAAAATCTGGAATGTGTGAGAACAGCGACCGCAACAGTACGTTCCATCCACGGCGGCGACCACAGACACAGACGGAATCAGAGAGAGAGTTTCAGAGCTGGCTTGTTTTGGGTTATGCTCGTTCTGAGACACTTTTGGTTTCCCTCCCATTTTCCCCGCATATTTCAATTGGGTTTCTTTTTTTTTCCCTGACGTGACACTGCCACGTCAGACATTTCTGGGCCGGTTACACACCGGTAGTTGCAAATAGAAGAACTGTTTAAAAATAACATCCAGGATTAAGATGTATTGACTTCTAAGTGATCTACATCCATTGCCGATTGATGCTATCGACAAGCCCAAATGACTTTTATTTTGATATTTTTTTATACCTTTTAATATTTTAAAAAAATCATAATATTATTAAAAAATAATTCTTTAATCATTACAAAATATAAATAAATAAATAAATAAACCGGTCGATGGAATCCTAGTTTGTTTTTATAGATAAGATTATATACTTGAGATAAAAGTTAAAAATTAAATAAAATATTATTATAAAATATTTTTTTAATATTACTTTAGTTTTAAGATTTGAAAAAATTGAATTGTTTATTTTATTTTATATAAGAATTTTAAAAAGTTGTAATAATTAAAGCTCCGTTTAGAACTTAGACTTAACTAAGATCAATTTAGTTTAATCTAATTTCAAGCTAAGTCTAACATTCAAATACTCAACTCTCAAATTATTAAATTCATCTCAACTCAAAATCTCTTTCTACGCAAGATCCACAACTTTTTTCAACTCAACATTTCTTAAAACTCGTGACATACAACATTTTGCAACTTTCTATAAATACATTTAAATTCATCTTAAGTGGGCTCCAAAAGACTCATTCCACCATCTCAATTCACTATTATTTATAACAAAAAATTAACTCATTTTAACTTAGTTTAATATCCAAACATGATCTAAATGTGATGAAATGAGATAAAAATAATTGTGAAATCAATCCAAACCTAAGCATTATTCATCGACTTTATGCTTATACCTGTAAGCAAAACTGTGTCTGTACACACAACGGGCATTTTTCTTTCTTTCCTTAATGATTGTGACCCCAAGAAAATTATACGGCAACTATCATTGATTACAGTCACTTGATTACAGTCACTTGATTACAGTCACTTGACGCGTATACATGTGTATCATTGATTATAGTGAAATACTCTAAACATAAATAAATTACATAAATATAAACTAATATAATTTGAAAGATTGTAAAATTATTTTTATTATAAAATATATTTAATAAATTATATCAAATCATATCCATTTATAATATTATTTTAATATAATTTATTTGTGGATGTAACATTCCATCTTTATTAAAAAAAATTATAAACATGCACAACTGAAACACATCATAGAAATTCGGCGTTTCATAATGAATTAAGAAAATGATAGCTGAAACGAAGCCCTATGAGCTCAAGACCCCATCACTGAACGGAGCATCCCCTTCGTGTTATGAATGGAGACAAAATGCACCGTATGGTGCTTTGTTGTATTAGGCACCAACTGCAGCCACCAAATCACCCACCCACTATCTCTTCAACAAGGTCATAAAATGCTGCACCTAATGTAGAGATTGTAGGCTGCTCTCTCCTATAAATAGGAGAGAGCTCAGTTGTAAAAACGCAGTGGAGAAAATAGAGAAAAAGAGAGTGGGTGAGCAGAGACAATTTACAGAGAGAGGTAGAGGAGCAGAGAGAAGCTTTTGTAAAAAATTGTTTCATAGTGAAGTTACAGCAGCTGTGGACGTAGGCAATTTCCGAACCACATTAAATTTCATCTCTCCTTTTATTGAAAATCATCTCTGTCTTCGACCAGTCCCTAACAACTGGTATCAGAGCTCTGGTTCGAGTTGCCTGAAAATTCAAGTTGGTCGAAATCAATTTTTGACAACTCCAGGGTGTTCCTCGCGTCGAGACGAATCCATTGCCGCAAATGGAATCGAAAATGGAGGACGGAGGAGACCACACGCGCCCCGAGAAGATCGGCGCGTGCATCTACTGAAACTCACGCGCCCCCACGCACACCCGAGGTTGAAGATGACTGAACCTCATGCGCCCACGCGCTCCCACACGCCCCTTGAGGAGGAAGACGCGTGAAACCCACTCTCCCATGCGCCCCACGCGCCCTTGAGGTGTTACGCGCGTGTCTTTCATGCGCCAGAGCCGAGCTGAGACTGAGCCGAGCCGACGTCATCCTGCCACTTGTCGCACTCTGGTTGGCCGAAACTATTTTGGCCTGTTTAAACTCAATTTTGATCCAATTTTGACGATTTCGGACTCGTTTCCAGCTAATTCGAGTGTTTCAGACGCAACGGTGATCTTTGTTTGTTCATATTTGAATTCATTTGTAAAGTTATGGCTGGAGAAGAAGCTAAAGGTGCTGGTATCGAGAAATTTGACGGTACAGACTTTGCCTACTGGAGAATGCAGATAGAGGATTATCTCTATGGGAAGAAACTACATCTTCCACTCCTAGGAAGAAAGCCAGATGACATGAGCAATGAAGATTGGAGTTTTCTTGATAGACAAGTGTTGGGAGTCATTCAACTAACACTGTCAAGATCAGTTGCACACAATGTGGGAAAGGAAAAGACCACAGCAGATTTGATGAAGGCTCTATCAGACATGTATGAGCAGCCATCAGCCAATAACAAAGTGCATTTGATGTACAAGCTATTCTACTTGAGAATGGCAGAAGGAACTCCAGTTATTCAGCATCTGAATGAGTTCAACACCATCATCAATCAATTAGCTTCAGTGGGGATTGAATTTGACGATGAAGTACGTGCACTGATTGCTCTAGCTCAATTGCCAAAAAGCTGGGAGGCCATGAGAACAGCTGTTAGCAATTCTTATGGCAAAACAAAGATGAAGTATCAAGATATCCGGGACCATATTCTTAGCGAGGAAGTTCGCAGAAGAGATACAGGAGAAGCATCAACTTCCAGTTCTGCCTTAAACCTCGAGACGAGAGGTAGAGGAGCTAGTAGAAGTTCAAATCGGGGCAGGTCAAAGTCCCGAAGATGAAGAAGTAAATCTAGGTCCGAAAAACAAGTACAGTGCTGGAATTGTGGCAAGATTGGCCACTTCAGAAATAATTGCAAGGAAGCAAAGAAGAAGAATGAGCATGACTCTGCTAATGCCACAACAGAAGATCTCCAAGATGCCTTACTCCTTTCAGTCGACAACCAAATTGAATCTTGGGGGTTAGATTCAGGAGCCTCATTCCACACTACAGCACACCGAGAAATCATTCAGAATTATGTCACTGGTGATTTCGGGAAGGTGTACTTAGCAGATGGTGAAGTGCATGGTTGCTACAGAAGGTGTGACATGTTCCCAAGCTCATGAGGAACCTGATTTCTGTAGGACAACTTGATGCTGATGGGCATTCGGTACTATTTATCGGTGGCACGTGGAAGATAACAAAAGGAGCTATGGTAGTAGCTCGAGGCACAAAAACAAGTACTCTATACATGACTTCAAGCATTAGAGATACTGTTGCAATTGCTGATGCAAATGCTAACCTATGGCATCAAAGGCTTGGTCACATGAGTGAGAAAGGAATGAAAGTACTATTATCCAAAGAGAAGTTACCAAAGTTGGAATCAACTGATTTCGACATGTGTGAAGGTTGCATTTTTGGGAAGCAGAAAAAGGTTAGTTTCTTGAAAAATGGCAGAACTCCAAAGTCTACAAAGTTGGAGTTGGTGCACACAGATTTGTGGGGGCCATCCCCAGTCACTTCTCTTGGAGGATCGCGGTACTATGTTTCCTTTATTGATGACTCAAGCAGGAAAGTATGGGTTTATTTTTTGAAAAATAAATCTGACACATTTGACACTTTCAAGAAGTGGAGAGCCATGGTTGAAAATGAAACAGGCTTGAAGTTGAAATGTCTGAGGTCAGACAATGGCGGAGAGTACATCGACGGAGGGTTCAAAGAATTCTGTGCTGCAAATGGGATTAGATTTCAGAAGACTATTCCAGGGACACTGCAGCAGAATGGCATAGCTGAACGCATGAACAGAACTCTCAACGAACGTGCCAGAAGCATGAGGCTGAATTCAGGATTGCCTGAATGTTTTTGGGCTGATGCAGTTAACACTGCAGCCTATTTGATTAAACGAGGACCTTCAGTTCCCTTAAAGTTCGATCTACCAGAGGAAGTCTGGAGCGGAAAGAAGGTAAATCTTTCCCATTTGAAAGTTTTTGGCTGTGTATCATATGTTCACATAGATTCTACTGATCGTAACAAGTTAGAAGCCAAATCTAGAAAATGTCTTTTCATCGGTTATGGTGATGAAGAATTTGGCTATCGATTTTGGGATGGTAAAAATTGCAAAATCATCAGAAGTAGAAATGTAATTTTCAATGAGCAGATTCTGTACAAAGCTAGGTCACAAGCTGAACCTGAGGAGCAGCCAAAGAAACCTGAGGTTGTTAACTTTGATGTTACTCAAGTCAACACTGATCAGAACGAGGATCAAGAGAATGATGATACACAGATCGAGCAACGTACACCACTCACTGTTATTCGAAGATCTTCAAGGACGATCAGGCCACCACAGCGGTTCTCACCATCTCTACACTACATCCTGCTAACAGATAGTGGTGAACCGAAAAGTTATGATGAAACTCTACAAATTGAAGATTCGATCAAGTGGGAGAAAGCCATGCGAGATGAGATGGAGTCACTGATGTCAAATCATACATGGGAGCTAACTAAGCTTCCAAAAGGCAAGAAGGCTTTGCACAACAAATGGGTGTACATAATTAAGGAAGAGCACAATGGTAGCAAGCGCTACAAAGCCAGAATGGTCGTGAAGTGATTTCAACAAAAGGAAGGTGTCGACTACACAGACATTTTCTCCCCAGTCGTAAAATTGACCACGATCAGGCTAGTGTTGGCAATTGTGGCTGCAGAGGATCTACATCTTGAGCAATTAGATGTGAAGACTGCATTCCTTCATGGTGATTTGGAGGAAGACATCTATATGCACCAGCCACAAGGATTCTCAGTGAAGGGAAAAGAGAATCTAGTTTGCAAACTGAAGAAGAGCTTGTATGGCCTAAAACAAGCTCCACGACAATGGTACCGAAAGTTTGACAACTTCATGTGCAGTAATGGATTTACAAGACTACAGGCTGACCATTATTGCTATATGAAGAATTTTGACAACTCTTATATTATCCTACTGTTGTATGTGGATGATATGCTCGTTGCAGGGTCAAGCATTGAGGAGATCAATAAACTGAAGAAGCAGTTGTCAAAGCGGTTTGAGATGAAGGATTTGGGTGCTGCAAAACAAATTCTTGGTATGAGAATTATTAGAGACAGGGCTAATGATACTCTTAAGCTCTTGCAGGAGGAGTATGTGAAGAAAGTGCTCAGAAGGTTTAACATGGACAAGGCGAAACCAGTGAGCACACCCTTAGCTAGTCACTTTCGACTAACTAAGGATCAGTCACCAAAGACGGAGAAAGAGCAAGAATGCATGAATGGAACACCCTATGCATCTGCTATTGGTAGTCTTATGTACGCCATGGTCTGTACAAGGCCAGATATTGCACAAGCAGTGGGAGCTGTGAGCAGATACATGAGTAATCCAGGAAAGCAGCATTAGAAAGTAGTCAAGTGGATTTTGAGATATCTACAAGGCTCTTCAGATACGTCACTATGCT
The DNA here is from genome assembly GCA_011037825.1 of Carya cathayensis. Classification (NCBI taxonomy): domain Eukaryota; kingdom Viridiplantae; phylum Streptophyta; class Magnoliopsida; order Fagales; family Juglandaceae; genus Carya; species Carya cathayensis. Next base: position 26,866 of record QGSO01001004.1, read on the forward strand.
TTACAAAAGCAAGTTTAAAGCTACAGGGATATGTAGATGCTAATTTAGCAGGTGACGTTGACAGTAAAAAAAGTACTATTGGATTTGTGTATACGCTAGGTGGTATAGCTGTATTGTGGGCTTCTAAGTTACAGAAGATTGTTGCTCTCTCAACTACAAAAGCAGAATACGTTGCTATAACTGAAGCGGGGAAGGAAATGGTTTGGTTGCAGTCATTCTTGGAGGAATTGGGAAAGAAAAATGAAAAAGGTATTCTGCACAGTGATAGTCAGAGTGCTATTTTTCTTGCAAAAAATCCAGCCTTTCATTCCAGAACAAAACACATACAGTTGCGATACCATTTTATCCGATCTCTTCTCGATAGTGGATAGCTGATACTTGAGAAGATTCAAGGAACAGAGAACCCATTAGACATGTTCACAAAAGCAGTTACTGCTGACAAACTAAAGCTGTGTAGCTTCAGTTGGCCTCCGTACTTAAAGGCATGACTTGAAGTTGCTGTGATGGTTGCTATGAAGATATGTAGACTCATTTGTCTCCAAGTGGGAGATTGTTATGAATGGAGACAAAATACACCGTATGGTGCTTTGTTGTATTAGGCACCAACTGCAGCCACCAAATCACCCACCCACTATCTCTGCAGCAAGGTCATAAAATACTGCACCTAATGTAGAGATTGTAGGCTGCTCTCTCCTATAAATAGGAGAGAGCTCAGTTGCAAAAACGCAGAGGAGAAAATAGAGAAAAAGAGAGTGGGTGAGCAGAGAGAGTTTACAGAGAGAGGTAGAGGAGCAGAGAGAAGCTTTTGTAAAAAATTGTTTCATAGTGAAGTTACAGCAGCTGTGGACGTAGGCAATTTCCGAACCACGTTAAATTTCATCTCTCCTTTTATTGAAAATCATCTCTGTCTTCGACCAGTCCCTAACACTTCGAGCTCAAGACCACCAAAGCCCAACCTTTTCATGATTTTATTTTAGTTTCTTGTGTAACTCAAATTGCTTCTAAAAGAAACATACGAGAGGGAGAAGACATATACGTGTCCAACAAATTTTCGGGGCCACGTCTTACCTGCAAAGGAATCATTAGGAGACAATGAACGTACTGTTTCGGCCTATCATGCCATGCCCATATTCTGTTAGCTCTAGCTAGATGGAATCAGCTGTGGAGAAGATGATAGCTCCAAGCTATTAGAACGGAAAACCTAAAGAACTCAGGAAGCAAGAGAAAGAATTGAGAGAAAGTTCTCTGAGTTTTGATTGAATGAAAAAGTTGATCTGTACAAGACTTACATCTATCCTTTATATACAAGAACTGATTACACGTGTTACATAAATAAATAACTTCCTAACTAACTTGCTGGCTCATATGCACATATGTCAACACTAGCAATTACAGAGAAATTGACAGGGAGAGCAAAATGGACAGAGACTGAAGAGTGGATGGATATAGAGTGGAGAGAGGGAAAAGTTTGAAAACTGAATCGAAAATGGACTCAGGCTGGAAGTCTGGAAGATGACCTCAGGACATTTATGTAATTTAAACAAAATTTTAAGGTAAATTACAGAAAACTACATTTCGTGTGCCTGGAATGGGACTGTATGTAGATGAACTTCTCTGGATTATATTAAGGCCTCGTTTAGTTAGATGAGATGAAAGTTGAATATATTATTAAAATATGATATTTAATATAATTTTTGTTTTAAAAAGATATCACTTCCCATCTTACAAACTGAGACTGCAAGTTACATACTAAAGAATCCATGGATAAACTTAGGATGGACAAGGATTAATCTAATGAGGGAAAATACATAATGCTTATTATAATAAATATAAACAACAAAAGCATGCCAATCGAGAAAAAGAAAACAACGCAAACACTGCTCAACATCCACTATTTAGGTAAAGAGATGAAGAGATAAATACCCATCACATCCAAACCACGACATTCATCAAAATAAAGCAGGTGTCTAGACAAGTCTTGAGATTACTAAGATGATGAAGCAGCATCAATCGGTTTGTCACTTTCATGTCGCAGGTTGTTTTCTCTACTGTAAGCAGCCTTGGCTTCCTGAGAACAATGAGAATTGAATTGATCCATTAGGAATAAGCCGGCCACATAACCACATAGGGATTAAACGTTCGACTCAAGCTACCATACTATTTTCGAAACAACCACTTACTTGAAAGATTGTTCCTAACTTTTTCAATGCTTTAGCCCACAGCCTCAGAACATCCTTGGAAACACTAGGGTCTTTGAGAACCTGAGACGAGAGAAGAGTCTAGATTTTTTATTTTTTATTTTATTTTTAGCTAAGTAATGGAGTCAAGGAAATTATTGTTGACCGTTTCTCACGGAGACTGTTCGTAGGAGTCTCCAGCTCCCCTTGATTTTAGGAACTCTTGAAATAGTTCACATCTGAGTCTTCATCACGTTTGTAGAACATTAGAACTGCCTATGATAAACTAAACACGTGGGACACATAGCCACTAAAGCTTGATGGAAGCTTTGGCTATAAATAGTACGGTTTGATCCCCAAACTCACTGAACCCAATCCCTTTAGTCTTACACCATCTAAATAGAGTGAGTAAAGTTTGGAAGTGCCAAAACGAGAAAGAGAAACAGTGAGAGAGTGTGAATAAGCATCAATGGCTGTAGGTACAATTTCTTGTATATTTTTAGTTTTGATTATTATTAAGTATTTAATTCTACATTATAGAATCATTATTTAGCTTACATTTGGTATCAGAGCGAGGTTCTATCTTTGCCTTGATGATTGTACAGATACTTTGTTTGTCTCTATTTTTAGCTGTGATTTTTGAAGAAATTAAGTTTTGTTTTTGGGTTGTTTTTTATTCAAAACAACATTTCTAAGCTTTCTGAGAAGAAAATATTAATTTTTGACGTAAAAAAAATGTGATTTTTTGAGTATTTTTTAGAGTTACTGTTCATTTCTAGAGGTTGAAGACAACTAAAATGACATGCAGTTTTATTTTTGAACAAAACGACATGTCATTTAGTGGCTGCTGGATTTTTATAGAGCTAAATGACATGTAGTTTAGTGGGCAGCCTAGAGCGAAATGACACGTCAGAGAAAAATGATACGTCGTTTAGTTGGGGTGCCCTTTGATTAATTACGTGTCTAAACGACACGTTGTTTATGGTTTGGTGAAAAATGACACGTCATTTAGGAAGACATCATTGAATTCGTGTACCAGAAAAATGACATGTCGTTTTTCATTTTGGAAAAAACGACATATTTATAAATCCGTGTCGATTTATAATTATTCTCATATTTAGTTACTCCTTATACATTAAAGGTATAATATCTAGTGATCAATATGATTTTTGGTTAATTAAAGAATAGCCACAGCATTTTTAGTTAAATAAAAATCATATATTATGATTGATTAGGATCACATAAATAATATATAGACATTAATTGTAATTAATCATACTTAGTATAATAAAAATTCTAGTGGGATGATAAATTTTATCCCACGGGAATTTTTATTATATGATTAATTAGGATAAAATATTAAATTGTTCATAACTTACCCACAGGAATTATGAATTAATAATTTGATAGTTTTATCATAAAGTTTAATATTTGGAAGAATATATATCAAATTATAATTGTTAATGGACTATTTGCTCTGGGAGTATGAATGTGTACATTTAAAGAGGTTCTGTCTAGAAGACTGGATTTTAAGCAGGACCATTGTGACCACTCCAATTTTTCCTGGAAATTTTGAAGTTCTGTCTAGGAAAGAAAAATCTTTCCTAGGAACTTACTGTAGTACTATTTCTTTATGCGGTAAAATAGGCCTTATACATGATTATTGAGTAAATAATTTGATAAATTCTATCATAAAGAATAATTGAAACTGTTTGAATTAAAAATTTAGCTCACAGGTAATTTTTATGTCATTAGATTCATTTTTTAAATATGATTTACATTGGTAAACCATGAAATTTTATTTAGGCCTCAATTTTAATATAAGCATGTAATCTATAATTTTTTGCAGTTGTACAACCTGCAAGTCTCTCTGATATTCGTTATGATATCCCTAAACTTAAGGGAGATAACTATTAAGTCTGGAAGGAGAGAATTCTTCTTCATTTAGGATGGATGGACATAGACTATGCTATTAGGAAAGACGAACCACCAGCACTCACTGATACCAGCATTGCAGAGGACATCACGCTTTATGAACAATGGGAGCGATCTAATTGCCTCAGCATGATGTTCATTAAGACTAGAATTTCTGTTGGTATTCGTGGTTCTGTTGATAAGCATGAAAAGGTCCGAAACTTGCTGAAAGCCATTGATGATCAATTTGTCACTTCAGACAAGGCACTAGCAAGCACCCTCATCATGAAGTTCTCATCCCTAAGGCTCACTAATGTGAAAGGTGTGCACGAGCACATCATGCAAATAAGGGACGTTGTGGCTTAATTGAAGAAACTCGACGTTGAAATGCAGGAATCTTTCCTGGTGCACTACATCCTGAACACCCTTCCGCACCAATATGCACCTTTCAAAATCTCATACAATACACATAAAGATAACTGGTCAATCAATGAACTAATGACCATGTGTGTTCAAAAGGAATGAAGACTAGTGATGGAACAAGAAGAAAGTGTAATGCTGGCAACGTATGGAAAGGGGAAATCTCAAGTCAACAAGAAAGGGAAAGGTAAAATCCCTCTCCAAGCTAGTGCTGGAATCAAGAAAGATTTTAAGTGTTTCTTCTATAAAAAGAAGGGACACATGAAGAAAGAATGCGCCAAATTTCAGAAACGGCTTGCGAATAAAGGTAATTCAACCTCGTTTGTTTGGTATGAATCTAATATGGTTAATGTCAATATTAGCACATGGTGGATTGACTCTGGATCAACAATCCACATTTCGAATTCCTTGCAAGGTTTGCAAAACTAAGGAAGCTAGTGGGAAGTGAGCAAAGCATCTTATCAGGAAACAAGATGGGCTTGCATATGGAAGCAATAGGAACTTTTTATTTCATTTTGAGTAGTGGATTTGTTTTGAAGTTAGAAAAGACCTTTTATATTCCAAGTTTTTTTAGAAATATTATTTCAGTTTCAAGGCTTATAATTTTTTAATATTCCTTTAATTTTTCAAATTCATTATTTAGTTTATTTTATAAATCTGATTGTGTTGGAAATGGAACATTGTCTGATGGTCTTTACTACATTAATTTACAAAACAATACCACTTATGACTCAATGCATGTTCACACTGGTACTAAAAGATGTGTTATCAATGAGAATTCCTCAAAATTGTGGCACCAGAGATTAGGTCATATCTCCATAGAAAGAGTTAAAAGATTAGTAAATGAAGGAGTACTAAATACTATGGATTTTACTGATTTGAGACTTGTATGGACTGTATAAAGGGAAAGCAAACCAACAAATCAAAGAAATGTGCCAATAGGAGTTCAAACATATTAGAAATCATACATACTGATATAAGTAGTCCAAACATGGACTCACATGGTCAGAAATACTTCATCTATTTTATAGATGATTACTCACGATATATGTATCTCTACATGCTTTTATAATAAGAATGAAGCATTAGACGCCTTTAAAATCTCTAAGGCTGAAGTAGAGAAACAATGTGGTAAGTAAATTAAGATCGTGAGATCAGATAGAGGTGGAGAATATTATGGTAGATACACGGAGGATGAACAAGCACCTGGGCCATTTGCTAAGTTTCTTCAAGAGCATGAGATTGTTGCCCAGTACACCATGCCTGGTTCACCAGACGAGAATGGTGTAGCAGAAAGAAGAAACCGAACATTATTAGACATGGTGCGGAGTATGCTTAGCAGCTCCAATCTTCCTAAATCATTGTGGGCTAAAGCACTTAAGACGGCAATATATATATTAAACCGAGTTCCAACCAAGGTTGTTCCTAAAACGCCATTTGAATTATGGAAAAGTTGGAAACCGAGTTTGCGACATATGTGCGTTTGGGATGTTCGTCTGAAATGAGAATTTATAATCCATAAGAGAAGAAGCTAGACCCAAGGACCATTAGTGGGTATTTCATTAGATATGCTGAAAGGTCTAAAGGTTACAGATTTTATTGTCCATCTCACAGCACTAGGATTGTGGAATCAAGAAATGCAAAGTTTCTTGAAAATGACTTGATCAATCGGAGCGATCAAACCAGGAACATAGTTTATGAGAATGATCATTTAGAATCTCATCCTTCCACCTCAAGTGATAGATTGGTTATTGTTCACAGCACTCCTCAAATACAAATTGGAGTTGAACAACCAATCATTAAAGTTCCACAAGCTGCTGACAACATTCCAGTAGATCAAGTGGTTCAAGAGTTTCCAAGAACTTTTGAACAACAAGTTGAACCACATACTTCTCAAGAATATGATGGTACAATATTAAGAAGATCTATTAGACCTAGTAGATCAGCAATTCCTGATGATTATGTTACGTATCTACAAGAGTCTGACTACAACACTGGAGTCGAAAATGATCCCAAGTCATTTTCACAAGCCATAAGTTGCAAAGAATGATAATTATGGTACAATGCCATGAAGGAAGAGATGAATTCTATGAAGAGTAACGGAGTTTGGGATCTTGTTGAGTTGCTTAATGGGGTAAAAATCATTGGATGTAAATGGGTTTTTAGGCAAAGAAAGACTCATTGGGCAACATTAAGAGATATAAGGTAAGACTAGTTGTTAAGGGATTCATTCAGAAAGAAGGAATTGATTACACAGAGATTTTCTCTCCTATATCTAAGAAAGATTTCTTGCGCGTTATTTTGGCATTAGTAGCCCATTTTAACTTAGAGTTGCAACAAATGGATGTGAAAACGGCATTTTTCAATGGAGATTTAGAGGAGGAGGTTTACATGAAACAACCTGAAGGATTCCCCTCTAGTGATGGTGAGCAATTGGTTTGCAAGCTTAAAAAGTCCATATACGGTTTAAAACAGGCATCCCGCCAATGGTATTTGAAATTCTATAATGTAATTTCTTCATTCGGTTTTGTAGAAAACATTATGGATCAATGTATATACCAGAAGGTCAGGGGAGTAAAATCCGTTTTTTTGTTTTATATGTGAATGACATTTTACTAGCAACCAATAACAAATGTATGCTGCATGGGGTGAAACAATTTCTCTCTGAAAATTTTGATATGAACGATATGAGTAAGGCATCTTATGTCATTGGTATTAAGATCTATAGAGACAGATTTTGAGGTATCTTAGGTCCATCTGAAGAAACCTTCATTAATAAAGTTTTAGAAATATTTCGAATGAAGGATAGTTCACCAAGTGTAGACCTTGAAAGAGAACAAATAAAGAACATTACATATGCTTCTGCTGTTGGAAGCCTAATGTATGTTCAGGTCTGCACAAGATCCGACATTGCATTTGCTATAGGAATGTTGGGACGATATCAGAGTGATCCAGGTTTAGACTGTTGAACCCAAGATTTCAAGTTTTGTGTAATTATAAATTTACACATGGATTTTGATGATAACAAATGAATTCAAAGAATAAAGGAGTCTCAATCTCAAGTTGTCCACACAATGGAGTCAAGCACGTCAAGAAACCAAGCATGAGCAAGAAGGGAACAAGTTCACATTAAAGTCATAGAGTAATGTTGTAAATCTCTTAAAAATTTGAAATTAGGATTATGGTTCAAAATTAATATTTTATCATAAAGCATTAAAATATATTTTCCACATTTGTATGAATATTTTGAAAATTAAATTTGAAAATTTTGAAAGATGATTGATTGTCATCTTTCACATGTGCATGACATGATTAAAGGTTTGAATTTTGAAAATATTAAAATTGATTGATTGTTATCTTTCACATGTGCATGGTTTATTTGAATATTTTCAAAAGTGATTAATGATTTTTTTGACTTATGCAAAAGGTAGATGATTTTGTTTGAAAATTTTAAAAAGTAGAGTGTGCTTCTTTTATCATATGCAAAAAGTAAAAATATTAGATTTGAAATTTTTGAAAAGCAAAGTGTGCTCCTTTTGTCATATGCAAAAAGTAAAAGATTAGATTTGAAATTTTTGAAAAGTAAAGTGTGCTCTTTTTGTCATATGCAAAAAGTAAAAAGATTAACTTTGAAATTTTTGAAAAGTGAATGATGTTGTCTTTGACATGTGAATCTTTTTAAATTTGAATATAAAGTCTCATATGCCTATAAATAGATCATTTGAGAGCTTCACATTTACAACACCAAGAGCATACAACATTCATTCAAAGCTTTCATTTTCTCTTCTCTAAGCATTGAGCCTTAACCCTTGTTCATTTTGAAAGATATAGTTTGCGCTGTATTATTCTTATTTCACTCATTGAGGAGTGTTTTCTGATAACCTACCCACTATCAATTCTTGTATCAGTAAAAGGGTGTGTATAACCCTTGTGCGTGTAGAAAGTGTTCTACACAGGGAATAGTTGAATCACCACGTGTAAGGTGATTGCAAGTATAGAGGGTGTTCTACACGGATCCTTTGTAGCGGTGTTGTTCAGAGGTGTAATAGGTTTCTATTTCCACCTGAAAGAGGTTGAATAGTGAATTCGGGGATCCTTAAGGGGTAGCTTGAGGCGAGGACGTAGGCAGTGGGGTCGAATCTCGTTAACATACTGAGTTTGCTTCTCTCTTACCCTTACTCTTTATATTTATTGTTGTTTCATATTTTGTTTATATTTTATATTGTATATTTGATTTATAATTATTATTTTTTTAAATACAACTCAATTCACCTCCCTCTTGTGTTAGTCATCTGGGCAACAATTGGTATTAGAGAAATAACTCTGTTATAAGATTAAGTATCTTTTGAGTTAAGATCTTATGGCTAACATTGCAGTTTCATTTGGTGAAGGTCAATCTAGCAGTCGGCCTCCACTCTTTTGTGGAGATAATTACTCATTCTGGAAAGTTAGAATGAGAATATTCATTCAGGCTCAAGGTCGAGAAATCTGGAAAATGTATTGTAAATAGACCTTATATTCCAACAAAAGTGGTTGATAGAGTAAAGGTCAAAAAGGAAGAAGATGAGTTTGATCGTGAAGACGATAGACTTTATACTTTGAATTTAACTGCTATGAATTTATTATATAATGCTCTAAATGGTAATGAGTTTAATAGAATAATGACTTGCACTACGGCAAAGGAAATTTGGGATAACTTGGAAGTTACTTATGAAAGAACTTCTCAAGTCAAGGAATTAAAAATTTATATTTTTACTCATGAATATGAAATGTTTAAGATGAATGATGATGAATCTATTTCTAGTATGCACACTCGTTTTACTAACATCATAAACAGCTTGACAGCTCTTGATAAAGTTTATTCCAAGGTGGAAATAGTAAGAAAAATTCTCAACTCTCTACCAAAACGTTGGGAATCAAAAGTGACAGCGATTCTTGAAGTTAGAGATCTCAAGAAGTTCGAAGTGAATGAACTCATCGGGTCACTTATCACCCATGAATACACATTAAAAAGAGGAGAAGAAGAAGGAAAGCCAAAGAAGAGCTTGACACTTAAAACTGTTCCTAATGAAAGTGAAAGTGATGAAGATGAGGAAAATGACAACAAAGATGAAGAAGTTGCGATGATAACAAGAAGAATTCAAAGGCTCTTAAAGAAAAATAAAACTCTTCCGAGGAAATCCTTCAAAAAGTTTTCTAAGAAATATTCAGGTAAAAATGACACTTTAATTTGTTATAAATGCAATAAGTCTGGTCATATTAAGCCAGATTGTCCTCTGCTAAAGAAAGATCGAAACAAGGGCAAGAAAGCAATGAAAGTTACATGGGATGATAATTCAAGTAGCTCAGATAGTGAAGCAAGCAATGGAGAATCAGCAGATCTTTGTCTTATGGGCCTATGGCTAAAGATGACATTGAGGTAACAAATCTTGATAATATTGAAGATCTTTCATATAAAGAATTGCAAAATATTTTAGAATAGGTATATGAGGAACTTAAAAAATTGGGTATCAAGTATACTGCTTTGAAAAAGAAAAATTCTTCTTTAACAAACGAAATTGATATTTTAAGAAAAGAAAGTATCGTTTTGAAATATGAAAATCTTGAATTGAAGAAGAAGAAAACCGATTTAGAAAATATTGTTGAAAACTTTACGAATGGAAAAAGAAATTTTGAAAAACTTCTTGGTAGTCAAAGATGTGTTTTTGACAAGGCAGGCTTGGGATATATGCTAAAACAAAAATACAAACCTTATAAAAACTTTTTTGATAATCATTCTACATCAAAGTCCAGTATTCAAAATTCTTTTCATAAAAATAATTTTGTCAAAAAAGGATACTATTATAATCACTCAAGTTCTTCATATATACCACATGCTATTTGCAATTTTTGTAATAGAAATGGTCATAATTATCATGTTTGTCTTATTAGAATAAAGTATACAATGACTATTAGGGCGATATGGGAACCTAAAAATCTTGTTTCTTCTAATACTAATAAATAAAGGACCTAAAGAATTTGGGTACCAAGAAAAATTATTTTATTTGTTTTTATAGGTATGCATGAAGTCCTCCATAAGCAAAAACAAATAGTTTTTAGATAGTGGATGTTCAAGACACATGACGAGATATAAGACTAAATTCTTTGATCTTGGATCTAAAGAAGGACACGTGACATTTGGAGACAACTCGAAAGGGAAGATCGTGGGAATATGTAAAATTGGTAATGAATCTTCTCTCATAATTGAAAATATTCTACTTGTTGAAGGTCTAAAACATAATATTTTGAGCATAAATCAATTATGTGATAAAGGATTTACAGTTACTTTCAAAATGGATAAGTGCATCATTTTGAATGATCATGATTGTAATATTTGTTTTATTGCTTTTAGAAGCAACAATGTTTATACAATCGATTTTGAAGAAATTATCTCACAAGATACTATTTGTTTTTCAGCTCAAAATGAAACTAGTTGGCTATGGCATAGAAGACTAGGTCATGCCAACATGGAACTTATTTCTAAACTTTCAAAAAATGATCTTGTGAGAGGTTTACCAAAGGTAAATTTTCTTAAAAACAAAATTTGTGATGCATGCCAATTTGGTAAACAAGCAAAAACTTCTTTTAAAACCAAAAAATAAATTTCCACTACTAGACCACTGCAACTGATACACATGGATCTTTTTAGACCAAATAGAGTTGCAAGTCTAGGAGGAAAATATTATGCATTTGTTATTGTTGATGATTTCTCTAGATATACTTGGGTCATCTTTCTTGCTCATAAAGATGAGGCACATAATGTCTTTACCAAGTTATGCAAGAGAATTCAAAATGAAAAAGGCTATACTACTTCAAGTATTCGAACTGATAGGGAAAAAAAATTTGTTAATAAAAATATTGAAACATTTTGTGATGAAAATGGTTTTGTGCATAATTTTTCTGCTCCTCGAACTCTTTAACAAAATGGGGTAGTAGAGAGGAAAAATAGATCTCTTCAAGAGATGGCAAGAACAATGCTCAATGAGAATAACTTGCCTAGTTATTTTTGGGCCAAAGCGGTAAGTACTGTATATTATGTTATAAATAGAGTTATGCTAAAGTCTAAATTAGATAAAACCCCCTATGAGTTTTGGAATGAGAAAAAGCCCAACATTGGTTACTTTCATATATTTGGATGCAAATATTTTATTTTGAATGACAGGGATAATTTAGGCAAGTTTGATGCAAAATCTGATGAAGGTATCTTTCTCGGGTATTCTACTAATAGTAAAGGTTATAGAGTATTCAATAAAAAGATTTTCACTGTACAAGAATCTATGCATGTAGTATTTGATGAATCTAATTATTTACTCTCCAAGAAATCCATGAATGAAGAAACAGGAGGTATAAATAATACGGAAAGTCTCAATCACAACAAAGAGAACACAATAGAGGAAGTCCAACATGGAGACATCAGGAAAGATCATCAAAATTTAATACAAGATGCAACCAAACAATGAAAAATTGTGAAAGATCATCTAGCGGAACAAATTCTGGGAGAACCTTCACGAGGTGTAAGCGCTCGATCATCTCTTAGAAATATTTGCAATCATACTGCTTTTTTATCTCAGATTGAACCTAAAAATATTGATGAAGAACTTGTTGATGAATCTTGGATTCTAGCTATGCAAGACGAGCTTAATCAATTTGAAAGAAATGATGTTTGGACACTTGTTCCTAGACCCAAAAATTATACTATTATTGGAACAAAATAAGTTTTTAGAAACAAGAAAGATGAATCCGGAGTCATTACTAGAAATATAGCTCGACTTGTAGCCCAAGGTTTCAATCAATAAGAAGGAATCGATTATGATGAAACATATGCACCAGTTGCAAGATTAGAAGCTATTCGAATGCTACTTGCATATGCTTGTTATAAAGATTTCAAAAATTTTCAAATGGATGTTAAAAGTGCTTTCTTAAATGGTTTTATAAATGAAGAGGTATATGTTGAGCAACCTCCAGGTTTTGAAAATCATATTTCTCGAAATCATGTTTTCAAACTCACAAAAGCACTATATGGACTCAACTAGCTCCTAGAGCTTGGTACGAGAGACTCAATAGTTTCTTGATTGAAAAAGGTTTTTCAAGAGGAAAAATCGACACAACTCTTTTTATTAAATACGAAAATGATGATTTTTTTTTATTCAGATTTATGTTGATGATATAATATTCGATACTACTAATGAAAATATGTGCCAAGTTTTTACTAAAACTATGCAGGAAGAATTTGAAATGAGCATGATGGGAGAACTTACATTCTTTCTCGGATTGCAAATTAAGCAAGCAAAAATTGGGACATTCATCAATCAATCAAAATATATTAAGGAATTACTGAAGAAGTTTGGGATGGAAAGTGCTAAGGAAATTGGAACACTAATGAGCCCATCCACTAAACTTGATAAAGATGAAACCGGTCAGTCAGTTGACTCGAAGGTATATCGAGGTATGATTGGTAGCTTATTATATTTGACAGCTAGTAGACCAGATATTATGTTTAGTGTGTGCTTATGTGCACGCTTTCAATCATCTCCAAAAGAATCTCATTTAATTGCAGTTAAGCGCATTCTTAGATATCTTAGTGGTACAATTAACCTAGGGTTATGGTACCCTAAGCATACATCTTTCGATCTAATTAGCTACACAAATGCAGATTATGCTTGTTGTAAAATAGATCGAAAAAGCACTAGTGGAGCATGTCACTTCTTAGGTCATGCACTAATTTCCTAGTTTAGTACAAAACAAAATTCTGTTGCACTATCTACTGCTGAGGCAGAATATGTTGCGCGGGTAGTTGTTGTGCTCATGTTCTTTACATGAAGCAACAACTTGAAGATTTTAAACTCATGTATAATCACATTCCAATCAAATGTGATAATACAAGCGCTATAAATCTTTCAAAGAACCCAATACAACATTCTAGAACTAAGCATATTGAAATAAGATATCATTTTTTTCGAGATCATGTGCAAAAAGGCGATATAGTACTAGAGTTCACAAACACACACGATCAATTAGCAGATATTTTCACAAAACCTTTACCAAAAGATAGATCATTATGTATGATTAGAAGAGAAATAGGTATGATGCATGTTATGAATATCTCTTAAAAGATAGACCAGAGTCCATAAAAATAGAGAGATATTTTTTAAATACTTTTACATAAACTTGAGGTTCTTAGCCTCATGTTAGCTTCATGTTTGAGACGCTCATTCTCTTCATACAATATCATGCCATCCCCATCCATGGAAACTGGCAAGCGGAATGAAGAATCCAATAGAGATTTCAACTGTTTATTCTTCTGCCGAATGATTCCTTCTCTTGTGTGAGACTCATGAACAATTCGTTGAAGTACAATAATTTGTTTTTTAAGCTTTTCAACCTCATGGTTTTTTGCTTGTAACCGCTGGGAAAAAGCAACAATAGAGAATGAGTAGAGAGTCCCGAGACTCACCAAGTCGTAGATAGCATCAGAGTCTGACTTATTAACCAAACTATTATTTTCTTATTGCAACATGGCACACACTAATGGCAGCTGCAGAAAGGACAAGAGGTCGAGATGCTGAATACCTCATGGATGGATCTAGAGGAATGTTAGAAGAATGAGCCATTGAGAAAAGAATTGAAAACTGAATGTTGAAGGAATGCAGATGAGTTATAGAGATGAGAATTAGATTTAATGCAAATTGGATTAACTTTAAAACTGATTTTATAGAGATAGCATAAAGAACAAGACAAACTATTGTCTCTTCAAATCTTATTTAGTAAAAAAAAAATACAAGATATGCTTGACACATATTGTCAAAAGTTTTCTTACTAAGCCAGCGAGATTAACAATAGGTTGTCCCTATTTTTCTTGTAAACGATGAACCTCTGCTGTTATCTGCTGATGTTGACCTTGTATCTGAACCCTTTCTCGTTCCAGCTCCTCTATTCATGGTTACAGATCATGAGCATACCAATCTGTAAATTTTTTTAACTCTTTGTTTTCTTGCTTTAGCCTTTTATTCTCTCTATCCTTATTAGCAAGCTTTTGTCGTAACTTAGATATTTGGATGTTAAGATGATCAATCTCACTCACCCTCGCCATTAACCTCTGAGACATGGTCGTAGCAGAGGCAGCATATTGACTACCGAGCATTCTTGATTCTACAACAATCTCAGAATCAGCCCTACTAGAAAAACGGATCTCTGCTCCTATCATAGTATTGACGGCCTTAGGAGAGAAGATTGATGGTTGATGCGTCAAAGGTTCCTGATTCAAGTCTGGAACATTAATAGAAGATAATTGCTCGACCATTCTATCATTATGGAAAAACAGAACTCAGGTCAAAGAGCAATGTGATTTTTTTTTGTATCCGATGGGTGAAGATGATCATTTTTTTTTTATAGAAATTCAGAGTCTTCAATCCCGTTTGTCAACAACATCAGGCAATTGTTTAAATCTCCAGCCGCACTAAATTCATAGAGTTAGGCCTCAAGCCTTTGCAGCACTTGTCGGGTCACGGACGGCTCCGTTTTTTCAACTATCTACAGTGTCTACTAAAACACAATTTTCTTCAGTCCATTTATTTGTTGTGGATCCTTTTTAATGATGCCAAAAGGGAGAAAAGTTTTAGACTAGAACATTAATATTGTTTAAATTACTAAACTTGTTATATATGATTGGAATTATATTTATACTTTTGCTTGAAAAACTAACGCACATTCTCTTTAAAGTCATAGAGGAATGTTGTAAATCTCTTAAAAATTCGAAATTAGGATTAAGGCTCAAAATTAATATTTTATCATAAAGCATTAAAATACATTTTCCACATGTGCATGAATATTTTGAAAATTAAATTTGAAAATTTTGAAAGATGATTGATTGTCATCTTTCACATGTGCATGACATGATTAAAGGTTTGAATTTTGAAAATATTAAAATTGATTGATTGTTATCTTTCACATGTGGATGGTTTATTTGAATATTTTCAAAAGTGATTAATGATTTTTTTGACTTATGTAAAAGGTAGATGATTTTGTTTGAAAATTTTAAAAAGTAGAGTGTGCTCATTTTGTCATATGCAAAAAGTAAAAAGATTAGGTTTGAAATTTTTGAAAAGCAAAGTGTGCTCTTTTTGTCATATGTAAAAAGTAAAAGATTAGGTTTGAAATTTTTGAAAAGTAAAGTGTGCTCTTTTTGTCATATATAAAAAGTAAAAAGATTAGTTTTGAAATTTTTGAAAAGTGAATGATGTTGTTTTTGACATGTGAATCTTTTTAAATTTGAATATGAAGTCTCATATGCCTATAAATAAATCATTTGAGAGTTTCACATTTACAACACCAAGAGCATACAATATTCATTCAAAGCTTTCATTCTCTCTTCTGTAAGCATTGAGCCTTAACCCTTGTTCATTTTGAGAGATATAGTTTGCACTGTATTGTTCTTATTTTACTCATTGAAGAGTGTTTTCTGATAACCTATCCACTATCAATTCTTGTATCAGTAAAAGGGTGTGTATAACCCTTATGCGTGTAGAAAGTGTTCAACACAGGGAATAGTTGAATCACCACGTGTAAGGTGATTGCAAGTGTAGAGGGTGTTCTACACGGATCCTTTGTAGCGGTGTTGTTCAAATGTGTAATAGGTTTCTATCTCCACCTGAATGAGGTTGAATAGTGAATTCGGGGATTCTCAAGGAGTAGCTTGAGGCGAGAACGTAGGCAGCGAACCTCGTTAATATACTGAGTTTGCTTCTCTCTTACCCTTACTATTTATATTTATTGTTGTTTCGTATTTTGTTTATATTTTATATTGTATATTTAATTTATAATTGTTATTTTTTTAAATGCAACTCAATTCACCCCCCTCTTGTGTTAGTCATCTGGGCAACATACCATTGGAGAGCTGCAAAGAAAGTAATGAGGTACCTTCAAGGAACTAAAGACTACATGCTTATGTATAGACGGACCGACAACCTAGAAGTAATTGGCTACTCAGATTTTGACCTTGTTGGTTGTATTGATTCACGCAAATCAACATCAGGATACATTTTTTTAATGGCCAATGGAGCTGTATCATGGAGGAGTGCCAAGCAGACTTTGATTGTCACTTACACTATGGAAGCTGAGTTCGTCTCCTATTTTGAGGCTACTTCACATGGTGTATGGCTTAAGAGTTTCATTTCTGGACTTAGAGTATGGGCTCTATCACTAAGCCATTGAGAATATATTGCGACAATTCAGCTGCTATTTTTATGGCCAAGAATAACAATAGTGGGAGTCGAAGTAAACACATCGACATTAAGTATTTAGCCATAAGGAAACGTGTTAAAGAAAAGAAAGTGGTCATTGAGTACGTAAGTACTGAGTTAATGATAATTGATCCTTTGACTAAGGGCATGCCACCGTTGAAATTCAAGGATCATGTAGTGAATATGGGACATGGTTCCATTATGTAATTTTTCATTTTATGAACAATTATATTTTAATGAAAATCTTAAGTATTCTGACGTTTTTCTCATATTGATGTGCACCTTAATTTAATTTTGAGAAAATTCATCAGTGTTGGACCAAGAATAAACATAGGGTTTATTCATTAAGAAATTGTTGCCACATAAATTATGATATTTAAGAAATAAATACATAGTAATACATGGAAAGGTAATACTCGTCAATAGAGGACTTATCACCATGATTCATGTACCTATTACTTATTACAGATTATCAATGAGTTTAAGATGAGACATTAGATTAGAAGTGTGGACCAAGTGGGGGAATGTTAACCGTTTCTCATGGAGACCGTTCGTAGGAATGAGTCTTCAGCTCCCCTTGATTTTAGGAGCTCTTGAAATGGTCCACATCTGAGTCTTCATCACGTTTGTAGAACGTTGGAACTGCCAATGATAAACTGAACAAGTGGGACACGTAGCCACCAAAACTTGATGGAAGCTTTGGCTATAAATAGTATGGTTTGGTCCCCAAACTCACTCAACTCAATCCATTTAGTCTTACACCATCTAAATAGAGTGAGTAGAGCTTGGAAGTGCCAAAACGAGAGAGAAAAACAGTGAGAAAGTGTGAATAAGCATCAATGGCTGGAGGTACAATTTCTTGTATATTTTCAGTTTTGATTCTTATTAAGTGTTTCATTCTGCATTATAGAATCATTATTTAGCTTACAATCATTTCTTAAAATTTATCTGAGATGTTAATTTCTTAGCAACTTAAAAATGACCCTAGAGTTTCTTTTCCTCAAAATCCCTATAACCTTTAATTTGACAAGCACCCAAAATTCGAGATTATTGTAACCTGTTGATTTACTAGTATATAGCCTTGAAAGTTCTTTATGAGCAAGGGACAGGTAAAATCATATATATAGCATCGAGCCAAAATACTAAAGAGAAAATATAAAAACTCACTGCTTGGCAGACATGCGACAAGGTTGTCTCGATATCGACAACATTAATCTGCCGAAGGGAATTAACCATGGCTTCCTTCTTATATTCAGTGGCTTTCAGCAAGTTCTCTTCTTTGTTTTCTCCTTGTTTTAGATTCATCAACTCATCCTGTATCTGAATTAAAGACACCGACATAGCACCTACACATTCAGAGAAGCATGAGCTATTCACATTCATTAGCAAAACTCAACATTTGCAGAATGACCTAGATTCTGTTGTTCAAAAAAAAGAAGAAGAAGCTTGATAGCAGATACCTAGTACCTGAAGCTGCCATCACTTGCGATTTTATCAGATGTCCTTTATCCCATACCCATTCTGCTAAAAATGGTACCTTCATGTATCGTATGTCTTTTCCAAGTTCTTTCGTTGCTTTTCTTGAGTAAATATAGCCAATGGCATTTAGCATAGCCTCACCAAAAGCTGAGATTAGTAACAAAAATGAGCAAGCAAATTGCACTAGGTGAAAGGGAAAAGAGAGCTACTATTTCTTTGTACCTAATGACTACCTTTGCTTCGGTATGCACAGAAGATGCTAACTTCCAATTTTAAATTTTTAACTTTTCAACGTTTTCATTAAAGTATTACCTAATCATTACAACGTTCCAAATTTTCAAATAAAACATAAAATACAATTTAATTTTTTCAAATCACAAAACAAAGTAATATTAAAAAATAATATTCTAATAATAACTTTATAATATTTTTATTCAACTTTTTCTCTCTCATTTCTTATAACTCATAAAACATCTTAAATCAAATTATTTCACTACTATTCACATACTATTTCACTACTATTCACCGACTTCTCATCATCACATCTTAATATCCAAACGAGGCTGCTTTAATATTCTCTTTTTCATGAATTATGTGTGGATAAGTATCAATCCTCATTATATTACTCATCATAGACTGGACATAATGCCCTTCATTTAGTCCACTACTGATCATGGTTTAAACATGCCACAACGAAATTTGAAACACATTTTACGACTAAGAAGCTACACACACACACACAAACATATAACACATGATTACGCGGAGGGCTAAAAACTTAGTATAATGTTGTGCCAGATGATACACATGATATATATATATATATAGGTGGGCATACATATATTTAGAGATTTACTTATTTATTTAGATATTTTCACACAGACTGCAGCCAAGCTTTTATACTCATGGCTAAATCAGCATCAGTTGGGTATGAGTTTGAAAGGAGGCTTCACAAGAGCTGGTGCTGGATCATATCTTCCATAGTCTTTTGTGTTGACCCTTAAAAGCCTCTCGTGGATACTGTCCTCTTCATCGTGGCGGGATGGTTTCTGTACTGGTATTCCCTATGAATCAATTAAATAAATAAATAAATAAAATCATACAATATTGAACTAACAAATCTGAAAATAAAAGAGGTTGCAAGGACAAGTATTTCAACCACATATATCACAGTAATTTCATATCTAGCTAAAAGTTTAGTGCTTTCCAAGTTCGATTATTATATATAGAGAATAATCGATGTATCCATGCAGCTTGGTGCTTTTGATCATGCATGCATGCATCATATGATGAAACGGCTACATAAAGAAAGAACATGACTGCCATCCCAACACAAATAAGGATCAGTGAGTGATGGTGATTATAATCTACTGACAAACCTCATTCATTGCATCCGCTTCTTTAGCCAATTCATTGAAGAACTTGGACTGCCCACCTGCAAAGGCATTTCAAGCATACAAATGGTGTACGATTCTCCTCTTATCAAGCATATTTGAAGCAGCCAGCACATATGGGAAACGCGTGGAAAGTAATGTTCACTAAAGAAAAAAGGAAAAACAACAGCTTATTAATTTGTTCACATGCCTTGCACTAATATGTATAAGCATCAGGAAAAGAAGATCAAGATCAAACCCATGAACTTTTTCGGGAGCAACTTAAATGAAACCCAACCCCTTCTCTAAAAGAGACTGGCAGTGTCAGTACAATTTGCAACAAAGGCTGCAGCAAGTCACTTAAAAAGACCCACCTGCAATACAAGCTGATAAGAGTGATGCTAAAATGAGGAAGAGGATGCTGAATTTCTTGAGAAGAATGAGACCCATGTTAGGACACAATTTGTGCTTTTCCTTTTCTCATGCAACAGATCATAGACCAAATGATGATTCCCTTCTACATTGTAAGGATCATTAACTTTACTTAGGGTGGGAGTCTTAGAGAGAAGCTGAAATTAACAGTTAATTAAAAGGAAAGCAAGTTCCATTCCCTTTTAGTTTAAAAATTCGAACAAAAAGGGGAAGGAGACCACTTTTCTGTTGTTGGGGCACGTCTAGCATGTTAGTGGATTGATTGAGGTGATATTCTAATTTAAGATGATAATCCTGAGATGACGCCTAGTTGAAACAAACACTCTCAATATTAAAACGAAGTTTGCTATTATCTCCAGCTTAATTCTTCTTGATTTCTGTCAAAATCCATCTGCTAGTCAATATAAGAGATCATTCCCGAGTATATGCATGTATTCAAGACAATTAAGGTGGACACATTTGAGCTTGCTGCAGTCATTTTCTTGATTCAGAAAGTGACATTCATAAAACTCTATATATGTGCCTCAGAATATGCATATATGAAAGAAGCAGAGCCTAGAATCATTGTATTTTCAGGGTCGAAAGAGGCAATGCAGCAGTGCAAACTTGGCAAGCATGCTTGTGATAAATTATTAGATTATTTTACCTAGTTACGCTTTCAAAAAACACATTAGGTTGGCATAAAATAGCTTTTCTGGATGGTTAGTGCTTTCAATTATCTTTAAAGACAAAGACAACAAACCAAATACCACTAAAAGGACAGTGGTGGAGAATAAAAGAGACACTCTGGAGGATTAAAATAACAATATTTTCCTTGCTCCCTTTTCTAGCAAAGTGGTATGACGAGACACTCCAGACAGGCCCCTTTCCCCTTATTCAAGCAAATCCTCCCTTCCTATTAGCACTCAATAATTGGGTCAATCTACTGATCCCTAGAGGTAGGCTAATTTTTGAAACACCAATGAAGGTTGAACTGCAAATGTGATCAAAGGGTTCTTCAGTTCTATGTATTAATCAGCATGAGCAAGTCCTGTAAGTGTATAAACTATCTAGAAAATGGGTCACTTTTACATAGCGATAATGGAAATATCATGGGTAGGACAGGGGTTCTTGTGATATTTTGTCATGATTTCAAGCATGCCAAAGGATGAAACGCAGCACTTGGCCAAGGCGCCCTTTTTTGGTTTACTTGCGGTAAAAGTATGCCATGTGGAACCTAATTTGTGATTTCATTAACGAACAACTCAGTTTGTGATAATTTTAACAATCATCTCCTAGAGAAACTTTAGATATTATTTTGGCGTTGCCTTCGGACTTGCAATAAAGTGATCACTTCTGTTCCTCCTTTTTCCTTTTCCCTTTCTTCTCATTGTCTTTCTTTTTCTTTCTTATTTTTGGGTCATATCAGTAGTCTTCTTTCTTTGATAAGTACATACTATAATTAAATAAGAAAAATAATATTTACGAATATGCAAATAATCTATAAAAAATGAAGTTATTAACCAATGTGATTTAATATAAAATATTATATTTGTTATGAAATTAAAAGAGAAATGATATTATAATAGAAAGAGTTGTTATTCAATACAAAACTTGATGCATATACAAGGGAATAATACCCATATATATATGAGTACGAAGGACACTACAAGAAAACTAAGCTTTTGCCATGATTTTTTTCTCCATAACCAAAGCGTGTGGGTAATAGTGGGTTGAAGACACAAAATAGCTCCGACGCAATAGAGTCTGTCAACTCTCACCAAAATTCGTTCGACGGGTGAAAAGTGGTGGTTAAAAGTGAGTTGTTACCACGGAAATCCAGACCGTGGTAACAGAATGAATTTTACCCAGTTGTTTGCCGTAAGAGGGTGTTCTTCGACAAATTGAAGGCATGGCAAAAAACACTACACAGACTTCCTCTATTGCGGAAATGTGAGACTTTCCCATTTGTATTTCCTATTCCCAAATCCCACACCGCCGGATCCTTACTCCTTCGAATTTCACCATCCGTGGACCCAAGCGAGGTTCCTCCTTCCCGATTCTTCACCATTTTCGAGACCACTCTCCATCTCCTCTTCACCATTTCCGTTCTACATAGTGTCCAGATACTCCACGAAGGTCTTCACAATAAGCCGATTTCCAGGTGAGTACATAATGGGTAAACTCTGATTTTCTTTGCTTAATTTTGGATTTGGGCATTTCGGATTATCTAAAGAAAGTCGCACGGTGCCTTGAGCCCGTGATTCTCTGGGTTTTGTGTTATATATCAGCTGAAGTGTAATCCATAGGCTGCTCCACGAAAATGGCAGAACTCCATTTATGGGGGCAATTCATTTCTGGGTTGTTCTATACATATTACTTCATTTTCCCATTCTTTCTTTCTACTTTTTCTTTTCATATATGTTTGGTTACATGCTTTTTCTTCTTAGCTTTTATGGGGTTGTTTGAGATTACGTAGGTTGGTGCTGGATAGTGGTATTTCACCTTGTCTGTGTGATTGCTGTCAGTGGTGTTGGGTGCTTGACTATCGTGGTGATTTCCAGGCAAATATATGATAGTTTTACCTGCAGTGGTTATGTGTTTTTCTTGTTTTGGTTCTATAAACTCTGTTTTTCCTTAGACACAAGGATCGGGTGGTAAATTAAATATTGGGCAAGAAACTGTAAGCACAAAGCTTTTATCAAATATAGTAAATGATTGCATTTACGATAGTTACATGCTGTTGGCTTATGGAATTTCTTACAAACTAGTAAAACAACCCCTCTTTCTACAGATCCTATAAATCGTGGAAAATGCCTAAGGAATTGCAAATACTCTACCTATGTGTCCGTAATAATGGTGGACTTATTAACCAGTAGCTCTTTCACAACAACTCAATAACTCTAACAACCCCAACAATTTTCTATATTTTTCCTTATACACTTGACATAAGAAAAATTATGAAATCTCACCCTCTTGAGCTTCTCTTATCGGTAACATCAACATCCTACACCCCAACGTTGACCAAGCATCCTACTTTGAACACCATCCATATATGCTTTACCATTCCACCGGTAATTAATCATAATACTATAATGATTATTGCTTATAATTGCTTACTCTGTTTTCTATAGTAATGGTTTTACTTTTTTTCCCCAATCAGTTGCGTACTCTGTTTTTTCAATACCTTTGGCATTCCTACACAAAAACATTCCTTTTCCTATTTCGTGTAACAATTGGAAATGTACCTTTAGGATTATCATATTATTATAAGAGTTAGTCATAATGATGACCATTGAATGACATAATGACAGAATTGCCACTAAACCTCACAAATCTGGAAAGTGGCAATTATTCTGACCACTTAGACCAATCTTTCCAATATATTAGTACACTCTTGTTGAAACCCTTGTGCATATGAAAGTCACAAAGTTTTTGTCTGCATCCTCTCTCCTTTCCATTGAATGTAAAGATTAGAGGATGCTATGAATGGAATGTAGAGTTACTGCTCTCGCATATAAATTTAAACCCGGTCTCTTTTTTTATAAGCCATTCGTATGAATTTATGGACAGGTTGGATTTATTGGGTATTTCTACCAGACCAATCTAAAACAGGTTGTGTTGTTTTTCCTTCGGTTAATACCTACATCATAATTGCAAATGATTGAATTCCATACTCTTTTCTTTACCACCTTCGTACATTCCATCAGACCATAAACCACTTAACTTTGGTAGTAAAAAGACTAAAGAGAACATAATGAGCATGCCACTGGTTCGCCCATGACACTAAATAATATAAACCTGCTCAGAGCAAGATGGGTAAAATCTTGGGCATATAAATTAAACTAATTTCATTTCAACAAGAATTTGGGTTGAATCATAGAACCATTTACATCATTTCATTGATGCTAAGATGGTTCAGACTTCTATTCACCAAAAAATGATTTGGCCAATGCAGTGAAAATAAGAAATTAACCACACTTAGTTTGTTGGAATGTATTATGTATAGATAGTTTATAGAGAATTTTTTAATTTTTTTTTATAAGTAAGATAGTATATTGAGAATTTGGTAGAGAATTACTTTGTGGGTCATGCAGTTTTGCTCTCAGCTAGAGATTTAGTGTCATCGGATATCTTGTTTTGGACTTTCTTTGCCATTATATGGTAGGTCACCATATAATGAACCTCTGCTTGCCGTTCATATATTGAATTAATATTGGATCTGGACCTCAATTGAACACTTGTGATGGTTTAATTTAAATATAAATCAACTGTTATTGACAGCACTTGTGATTTTCTCATTTGTGTTTTCTTTAAGTGAAATTGTAATGGAGTATTTTTATTTCAATGGTGATCATTTCGTTACTGATTTACCATTTGTAATGACTTATCAGTAACAAGCATTTTTTGTAAGTATGTGATGGGCAGCAATATTTAAGCAATGGATGTGTTTTTTAACTAGTGAATGAATGTTGTAAATTGGGCATAAATATGGTCTAACTGAATGTATTTGTGGGCAGTTTGGTTTCAATTAATACAACATATATCATAGTCATAAATATCATTCAATAACAGTTTGTCTTTTGCATACGGAGCAGTTGACATTCTTGGACTGGGAACCCCAGAATGATCAATCACGTACTGCCCATCTTGCTAAAAAGTTATCCGTAATTCTCTTAATTTCTAAGTGTTGTTCATATATATGGCCTATTGATTTCTTTGTGTTTCTCAAACATATCTGTACACACACACACACACACACACACATATATTGACTATATATATATGTACATTTATAGTAAAATGTGGTGGATGGTAATTAATGGGAAAGTAGTGGGGAATGTGTGTTGTCATTCCCGAAATATATATTAAGGTTTTTTTAAGATTCCATGGTTTTTTCAACAATGTAATAGCAACATTAGCACAAATTTACATCCAATTTGTATATAAATAGATGGAATTGTTATTGGGGCTTTTCACCAATAACAAGCACCCTCCAACCATGTGACTACTTACCCGGCCACTTGAAACTGCCCTTTAAATTTTGGATTATAGGAAACGAAAATATTTGTCAACTACCGTGTTGGCGCCTCCTTTTTTTATCATAGACCTAACACCTTTACAATACATGATTTAGTTCCTATCATTCCACTCCCTTGGAACATTTTATCTGTGTGATACTTTGCTGCTTTCGTTCAACTAGTTTCGTGATATACCAAGTCAATGTTTCATTTTACCCATAGTCTAACATGAATTTCCGCATTTACTTGTTAACTTGTACAAGGAATTGTGACTCAACCAGATGGATAAGGCTTGGATGCATATTGAAGATAGACTACATTCCAACGAATACGCTGAAGGTGTTAAACAATTCATAGATGTTGCGAAGGTCCACTCAACTGGTAGAGAGTGCATTAGGTGTCCATGTAGGAGATGCCGAAATCGATCTTTCCATCCTATTGCTATGGTTGAGGATCACTTGTTCATCTTTGGTATTGACCCATCTTATACGACATGGGTATTCCATGGCGAGGATGAAATTTTGCCAGATGCCACAGGTTCGGAGGATGAACTGTCTGATGCCGATAACTATAATGAATACATTGATGATGTAGACGAGATGTTAGATGACATCCGTGTCGGTTCCTTTATGGATAATTCTAGTAGGTCAGGCTTTACTTGTGACTAGGGGCCTTCACAACACACATCTGATACTCCAATACCCCCTAGCATCGATGAACTTCTAGACAATGCAAGAAAGCCACTATATCCTAACTGCACAAACTTCTCAAAACTTTCATTCATAGTCAAGTTGCTTCACATAAAGACAGTCGGCGGCTGGACTGTAAAGTCTTTTGACATGGTGTTAAAGCTTTTGCAAGCAGCGTTTCCTCATGCTAAGTTCCCAGCCTCATACCATGACGCTCGCCGCATACAGCAGGATTTGGGCTTCAGTTATACAAAGATACATGTATGCCCAAATGATTGTGCCTTGTTTTGGAAGGATCATGCTGATAAAGATGAGTGCCCTAAATGTAATGCGTCTAGGTGGACCTCAAGTACAAGCAGACAACAGAGGATACCCCAAAAAGTCCTCCGGTATTTTCCATTGAAGCCTCGGTTGCAAAGGCTGTTTATGTCAAAAAAGTCTGCCCAAGCCATGAGATGGCATGCAGAAGAGCGTGTTGATGATCCCAACTTCATGAGACATCCAGCTGATTCTAGGGTATGGAAAGACTTCGACAACAGACATGCTTGGTTTGCCCAAGATCCTCGTAATGTCAGACTTGGTCTAGCGAGTGATGGGTTTAACCCATTCAATAACATGAGCAAACCGTACAGCATTTGGCCAGTGCTACTTGTGCCTTACAACTTGCCCCCTTGGTCATGCATGAAAGATCCCTACTTGATAATGTCGTTGTTAATCCCTGGACCAAAGGCACCGGGAAATGATATTGACGTGTTCTTGAGTCCCCTAATAGATGACTTGATAGAATTATGGGAAGAGGGAATTCGTACATTTGATGCATACAAACGAGAAACATTTCAATTGAGGGCAGCGTTGCTCTGGACCATCAATGACTTCCCTGCATTTGCCAATCTTTCAGGGTGGAGCACAAAGGGTAAGCTGGCATGCCCTACATGTAACTTAGAAACAGATTCGCTATGGCTTCTGCATGGCAGAAAACATTGTTATATGGGCCATCGGCGGTGGTTGGTGCTAGATCACAATTGGAGAAGGAAAAAATCAGCTTTTAATGGTAATGAGGAACACCGTCTCCTAAAATGATTGCGGGACAGGCTTTAATGGATCAATTACACGAGGTCTCAAATGTGCAGTTTGGTAAATCATCAAAGAAGAGGAAACGTGCGCCCAATGAACTTAATTGGACAAAAAAAAGTATCTTCTTCGAGCTTCCCTACTGGTTAGAGTTGGGATTGCGACATAACTTGGATGTAATGCATATTGAGAAAAACATTTGTGATAATGTTTTGGGAACCTTGATGAATATTGAAGGCAAAAGTAAGGACACCGCTAATGCGCGTAAGGATTTGGAAATTCTTGGACTAAGGAAAGAATTACATTTACATAATGATGGTAATCATACTTCAATGAGTCTCGCTTGTTTCATGTTAAATGTAGATGAGCGAAGAAGATTTTGTGCACGTTTGTCAGAAGTAAAATTTCCTGATGGTTTTGCCTCAAATATTGGTCGGTGTGTCAATGTTACTGAAGGAAAAATCATGGGAATGAAGAGCCATGATTGTCATATATTCATGCAATATTTGTTGCCGGTTGTTATTGGTGGGTACCTACGACCTGATGTGCGTCGTTGTTTAATAGAGTTGTGCTCATTTTTCAAAGAATTATGTTCACGAACACTAGACATAACAGTATTGGAACGGCTTAAAGCTAATATTCCTATCATTCTATGCAAACTAGAAATGATATTCCCACTGGCATTTTTCGATATCATGGTACACCTCGCTATTCATCTGCCAGATGAGGCTTTGCTAGCAGGACTTGTTCAATACAGGTGGATGTACCCTTTTGAGAGGTACATGGGTAAGTTCAAGCGGTATGTCCGCAACAGAGCCCGTCCAGAAGGCTCAATTGCTGAGGCCTATTTGCATGTCGAGTGCCTCACATTTTGCTCTATGTACCTTAATGATATCGAGACTAGACATAATCGAGCGGAATGGAACAGTGATATAGTTGGAGTTAGCTCCCAGGAGGCATGTTTATCCGTTTTTTCCCAAAAGGTGCGCCCGTTAGGGGCAGCAAGAATGGCAAAATTACCTGACGCACTTTTGGCCAAGGCCGCTTGGTACATCCTTAATAATTGCCCAGAGATTGAGGAGTATTTAGAGTAAGTGCACCAGCGTTCTCTAAGTAATTTTATCTATATTGTTATGATGTTTGTGGATACGTTATTAATGCACATAATTTTTTGTAGGCATCACTCTAATAAGATGAAAGAAGAGGACCCAATTAACTTCGAGAGTAGGCACCAAAGTCAATTCCCCACGTGGTTCAAAACACGCGTAAGATATTTTTTTTTCCATCTACAAACATATCCCTTTATATATAGATTATAGTCATTAATATAATATGTCCTAAAGTTAAGGTTTTCATTTTAGATTGCTGAGTTGCATGCAATGACTCCCCCCAAAGTGTCCGATGACATATTTGCATTAGCATGTGGTCTAGATCCAATAGTCGCATCATATGCCGGCTGTATAATGAATGGAATTCGGTTTCACACGAAAGAGTTTGAAGGCCGTCGCCGAACCCAAAACAGTGGGGTTGTTGTTCATGGAGACCTTCAGGGATTGCCTGTTGACTTCTACGGTGTGTTACAAGACATCATAGAAGTCCGCTATATGGGTTGGCGTAAGTGTTTCTTGTTTAAATGTGATTGGTGGGATATTGGTGACACGAGAAGGGGGATACATGTTGGGGATCACTTCACAAGTGTCAATACTTCTAGGCAATGGTATAAAGATGAACCTTTCGCCCTTGCATGCCAAGCGTTGCAAGTGTTTTACATCAAGGACCCAACCTTGGGAGGAAGTTGGAACGCGGTATATAAGATAACAAATAGGAATGTTTACAATATTCGTCAAAAGGCCTCGGACTTGCCCCATGATGATGATGATGATGATGAGTCCGAGAATCTTGATTCAGAAGACGAGTGTGACACTAATGATACCCCTTATGGTTCTGTTAATGAAACTATCCTGGAGACGCTTAATCTTCTGAACAGGGTAGATGAAGACCACTTGCCGGTTGATCCATCTACCATCTCACGAGAGCAATTGTCCAGAGAAAGTGACGATGATGCATTCAGTGATAAGGAAGAAAACATTAACGATGAAGCTTTCATGGAGAACATTGATGTTGTGGAGTGCGATGGTATTAATTGAATGCCTCAAATTTATTTAAATACATTTGATAATAGATAGTTTGGCAAATCCTATTTTCTGATGTATAATGGTTTCTCCCATAATAAAGTGGCGGTATATCACTTCTATATTGCTATTTATTATGAATTTACGTGCCAGGTGTGAGATATATTTCACCATACATGCAAATATATTCATGATGGTGTTTGCCAATTGCATATGGATTATTCAACCTGTGTTATAGTACTATGTATGTAAATTCATGAGGGTAAATAAGTGAGGCTTATTATTGGTGCCTGACGTGTGATTTGTTTCCTCCGTTTGCAGATAGCCCTTGACTTGAATCATTGTTCCATCTCATATCTTGACTTCAAGGAAGGCCGTGTGAAGGCATAAGTTAACTGAAGCAGCACTGCATTCTGTAAGCTTTATTTACTTTGATCTGCAAAAAATAAAATTGGTTCTCAACTGGATTAGTTAATTTTCATATTTCGGATGTTTACAGTTATTAGAAAGCATGCCGTTTGGAATATAACAAGAGGTAGCTGTACTCCCTTGCTATGCCTATATGTTAGTGAAGCTAGCTTCATCAATAATTACAGTATGATTGATCATGATTAAATGTTGTAATCATCACCAAACAATAACTTTGACGAACAATATATAATACCAAGTTGTCACTAAGCTGTAATCAGAGTGTCGCATCAACAGTTCAATCATGGGCGGGACATCTACCTCTTAACTCCATCTAAATTCAGCTTTAATGACGCCCCTGGTGGTGTCGTTGTTCGTAATATCTCTTGTTGCCTGGGAATCTGTATCTTACAAAGTGTAATCCATATTTTGCGATGCCATATGGGATCCACATATGGACCACATCGAACAGTCATGCCCAAGTGAGGGCATTAAATCAATTAACAACTTCAAAGCACCAGCAAATGACTTTAATTAGACATAGTTAAAATATTTTATTGTAATATTGTGTTCGGTTTGAAATTATCCAGGAAGAATTGTCAAACATCAATGGCCTTACATTGATGATATTGGTGGGGTCCACACATCAAGTTTGGTTCTGTAACACTCTAGCAATCGCTCCCTGTTCTAAACTGTCCAATGTGGGAAAATATAGTTACATTAAATCAATATGGATATTTCTCAGCTGGTTTCATATTTACTCATCAGAATTTTTTGTAAAAATTAATTCTCAATGAAATCGAATGTCAACATTATGATTTCTAATTACACACACATATTTAATAGAGTTGTTTGGTACTGGATCATTGATAAAAGTAAAGTTAATTGCAAAAGGGCTACAGTTATTATGGGATCGGTGCAATCAACTGAACACTAGACATTACCAAAGGTATATATAGTCAGGCGTAATGTAATTGCAGTTAGCATAATAGATTCTTATATGACCATGGTTATAACATGGATGGGAAACATGATATGTACAGGAAGCATGTTAAATGTTTATATAAATTCATCAAAGGCATGTAAAACCTGAGCTTATTGCTTCAATAGGAACAACTTATGAAATCAAAGCATCTGTAAGTAAGAGAGATGCTGCCAATCAATGGGAATTAATTAAGATATAGGAAGTATGCATCTATTATATTAAATCTTATAACACGCGTCATGGATAAGGTTTGTGGGTACGGAAAGTCTTGAACATATATGTTAATTAAGTCCAGGCTTTTAAGATGATGTGAAGCTTACGTTCACAATGTCAAGCCATGATATATAAATGCCTACAGCTGATTATGGTAATTAGGAATAAAGTTCAGGTTTGCTGTTGTTAACAATGAGCGGACTTTATTTACCACCCTTGTATTAGCAAAAACCAAGTATAAGGTCGAGTGGAAAATAAAATCAGGCCTATGTACATGGTTAGACCAATGAGCTAACTGGATGTGTGTAACATTTGGATAAAAAGATATGTCCCAGCTTTGATATAAATTTTAGAATGGTGTTGCAGTCATAAATCTAGCTACTTCGGTAAGTAAGTGAGGCTCGTTCAAAATAGCAATGCCCGTAAATATAGAACTTAATTGGAATGATAAATCGAGCTAAAAGGGCAAGAAATGGTCAAGTTAACAATAGAAGAATAAACCATAAGGGTGCATATTATAGAAAGTTTTGGGCGGTTAAATATATGAAAGTAATTGCAAACATGAAATGTACATGTTTAACAAAGACATATACAAAAGAGTTGTGTATATAAAATTAATTTGCATTTGATAAATTAAACCAAATGGGCAAGGAAGGGAAGAGTTGTACTATGTATAAACCAATACTTATATGGATACACATATTCAACTGGTTTAATATTAAATTAAAGAAAATGCTATTGCAGATACATGTCAACTCTGGTTCAAGAGTACAGGAACCAGCCCTGTCAGTTTAGTATCAAGATAAGTATGGCTTTCAGCCCAATGCTTGCACGTGTTCCACTCCTTGCCAGCTGCTTAATTAATAAAACAAAACAACGACACGTGTAAGATACATTTTAATACACAAGGCATTTGATGCACCAGGCCTAGTTGCTTCCAGCCCAAATGTCACACGTGTATTCAACTTTTCCAGCTGATTCATTTAAAAACTGAGGGATTACTAAACTAGATGTAGTTTAATAAACTAAACTAGAACACCTGAGATGCACGAGGTATAACATTCAAACAGAAGTTATGGATAATTGCGCCAGTTGACAAAGATACGCGGGAAAGTGTTAATTTGGGTTGAGGCGGCATTTTAAAAGCTGGATAGTAGGTGACCTGGCGCCAGGAGGTTGAAGTGACAGAAGAGTTGTGTCAAGTCTTTTCGTGGGTACAAAAGGCCAGATTGTATAATAGTGCACTGTGATGCCGTTGGATAAAGGAGTAAGTTTAAAGAAGAAGGTTTATGTGCCTGAGTAGGAAAGCATAACTACTCACGGGGCAGTGTCTCTTTCTTGCCTTGCTATCATAGCACATTTCACCATCTGCTTGCCGAACTAACCATCAGAGATTTCTAAAAGGTAAATCCTTTATTTAAGCTCTCAAATATTCAACCTATTGTGGAAGCTAAGACATAAGGAGGTTGCTGGTTATTAGGTGTGAGATATATTGTGGGAAAAATGAAAGTTTTTTGGAAAGAGGCAAGATATTTGGAATGAAATCTGAATGTTAACTCTAAAGACATCTACATCATATATGGTAGGAACTTTGTAAACAGAAATTGAGCTAGCAACCTTCTTACTCCATATAAGGATTAATTAGATAAACTCTATACAATGAAAAACATTCCCCCACTTTATTATATGTTGGCCACCTGGTCAATACACGGGCTTTCCCAGCATGTTTCTTACCTCTGAGTCTGTTTACATTACATTAGCAGCAAAGTGGTAGTCTTTAATCAACTCATGTAAAGCATTGGGTGGTTTTTAAAACTCAGAGGGCTTCAGTCCATATACATCTGTTTTCCCAATAATTAATCTTGGAAAAGTCCTGAGATTTTAACCAGAGAGAAGAAGTCAGCCCATATTAAAGGGGGAAACTGTTTTCGCAGCAAGGTTGTGAAAAGGCTAGTTTACTTATAACAGAAGTAGAAAATCAGAGTGGTCTAATTGGTTTTATCTTCCTTTGACCTTTATTTTATCAAAAAGTCTAAATTTTGATAAGGTGGTATGAAAGTTAGATGATTTGCTCTATTTAGTTAAAGAGGGCAGTGTTAAACATGGGTGGAGAGCAGCTGTCCACCCATCATTCACATCTTAATACAAAGGCTGTGATATATGCCACTTCGGTCTTTTGTTTTAGCAAAAGGGCTAATTTAATGTTTAACATATGGATACCATACAATCGCATATAAAAAGCGAAGTCTATAATAAGACCACAAATTAGTAAATAACAACATGTCAAAGAGTAAACTAGAGTATTATTAAAAAAAAGTAAAAGGCTGTGCACATAAATTAAAACGGAAGCATAGAGACCTGTTGTATCCTGACTTGGATAGTGCAAGTCTTGTAAATCAGGTTTTTAGGTCAGCATTCACTTGCTTGAATGCCCTGAGCGTGTTGTTAATTGTGTTGATATTAGGAGTACATCAACTGGGGAAAAAGTAATTACAAATATTATAGTGTTGATAACTCCTGTAGTTGTGCTCATGTATTGGAGAATTAAATTGACCATATATGCTGGATTTTAATTGTAGGAATATACTACGTAAGTATTAATGGTGATATTTGGAAGAAAAGGAAGGAGGGCTTTACCTCGACCTCGACGTCCACTCATAGCATCAACTCCGAGTGACGAAGCTCCAAATTTGGTGAATCCGACAAGGAGTCTACGAGATGAGGAGGAACCCATTGGTGATGCCGCACCTGAAGCAGTACCAGCAGTGGGAGTCGAAGAGGCCATCAATGATGTACAACATGACAGAAATGAGGGGGAGAATTGCCCAGGTTCTATGTTATAGTAAAATGTTCATAATCTTTTCAATATCTCAAGTGTTGCCTCATTAACTTAATTACGTTTTATCTTTTTAACTTGTTTATTAACTTGGTTAATACAGTTCCACCCATAAAAAAACGTGGCCGAGGGCCCGCTAAGGGTACTGTTTTTGAAAGGTTAAGAAAGATGGGAAAGATCCCTTTAAATATAAAGGACGGGCATAGGGGTCCATCATGTGAAAATGCAACATTATTCAGTAGTCGAGTGAGCTGGATTATAAGAGTACATGCAGATTTGCAATATGCAAGTTGGAGTGTCGTGGCCGACAAGGAAAAGCACGAGCTCATCAATCGTGTTAGAGTAGGGTTTTATCTATTATTTCTGATAAATGCTTGTTAAATTAGGTATGTCAAGGGCTGGTTTTTCGGGTGAGAAGGAGGATGTGATATGATACAATGTCCTTGCAGGCTGACTTTGTTTTGGATTGGGATAGAGAGAACCATCGCGAAGCTGTAGTAAACACACTAGCTGATAGGTACAATGCTTACCATTATGAACTCCACAAGCACTACAAGAAATTCCCTTCGCATGAGGAGGCACTCGGTGGTCGGAAGTCATCGGTGGAGCCACATGTTTGGGAGTGGCTATGTCAAATGTGGTCCAGCCAAAAATTCAAGGTAAGTATGGCTAGTGTTATATAAATGTAATGCGTCTGTGTGTTTGGATATACTGTTGTTGCCATATACATGTTCAGAATTGCTAAGGATATTTAGTGAAGTGAAAAGAAAAAGTGAAAACATAAGTGTAACACACAATGTTTATTCTTCCAATTTCAGGAGCAGTCGAGTCGGAACAGTAATAATAGGAAAAAACAGAAGGTGAAACATACAGGTGGAAGAAAATCTTTTGTTAGGCTTATGGAAGAAAAGGTAAGATATTAACTCAATTAAAGTGGGTGTTATCATGTTTTGATAAAAGGGATTTCTCATAATTAACATAAATCATACATGAAGGGTGAGGAGGCACGAAATATGATTACATTTTACAAAGATACACACTGGTCAAGTAAGAAGGGGAAGTTCATCAATGCAGAAAGTGAACATGTATATGTGAGTTACATGATTTGTATTCTTTCTTTTTTCGAATTATATAATGGATTGTGGTAGCTGACCTGCCATGATGGGTTTACTTCTATTAATGGTTTATTTCAGAATCTAATGCTAGAGAGGTTGAATGAGAGAGATACTGAAGAGAATGTTGATGACGCTGCTGCTGATGCATTCAAAGAGGTGTTAGGGTTCAAAAGTGGTTATGCCAAAGGGCTGGGCCACTCAGTAATACCTGAGCCCTCCCCGTTCATGCAAAGGAACAAGGCTTACAAACGTATGGCTGAGGAGAATAAAAGGAACAAGGAAAATTCAGACTTTTACAAGAGTAAACTAGAGGCACTGTTGGGTGATATGGCTGATCTGAAGAAATATATTTCTGAGCATGACAAAGAAATACAGGACATGAGATCACTGTTGGGGTCAAGTAAGGAGTCTCAGCAAGAGACTGAAGGAGAGTCTCAACAAGAGACTCAAGGAGATGCATAGCATCTCTAATATGGGCAAGTTTTTTGAAGTCAGGTCCTGGGGATGTTATAATTTTTTGTTTCCCATATGGATTTTGCAATGATATATTGGGGCCAATGTATTTTGATGTGTAGTGTGGGAAGGTTGGGGGTGTTTTGGGCAAAAGGGTGGGAGGTGGTTATAGAAATGGGATTAGGTGTAGGGTTAATATAACCTGGTAGTCTTTTGGAAGTACAGAGATTGATGTTTGGTGCATATTTACTCAGGTAATGGTATTTATTCTCACTTGTGACTATATATATATCGAATTTCAACATTAAAGTGATAAGTAGTGTTTGTATATATAATTGCATATATATACCTACGTAAGATTTATTGGAAGATTAATACTGTTAATATACTTTGCAGGGATATTGCAGCATGCATGACTAGATCTGCAGAACACAATGGTCCCAGCAGGGCACATGTTACCTGCGATGGAATGCCATGGTTTCGACCATGTTAACTAGTGAATAGTTTTGCACTAACCAGTGAAGTGAAAAACTGTTCACAAAATTGCTGTCATTTTCCAGATCCAGTGATGGTATATAAGGTACATAATTTATGACTTTCTTGGTTTCCCACCAGAATCAATGACTTCCCACCAGAATTTATTGATGATAGACCAGATGTTGGAGCCAAATATGTATTATTTGGTGTTGACTGGTGGCTTGAAACTGGTAATTAGCTGGAATTAATAGATGCCTATGATGTGTTCATGGTGGAAATTAGAAATATATTTACTTCATTTACCCTTATAAAAATCTCTCCATATTGTAACAAAGATGCCATGGTTACTAAATGAATATCTAGCATGGTATTATATTATAGGCATATGGGGAATGTTAATCTGAATTGTGTTGTGACCCTTACCAAATTATTACAGACATCACTTCCCTGCTGACCACAGAGGTGGGAGTATTTATATGATACTTGTTTGAGCTGTAAAATTGCATATTTTAGCTATTTAAAACCAATGTATTTTAACTGCTTCGTGATATTATTATTGGTTTTAGATGGAAAAATAGTTAATAAGCATAAATTCGAGTTGTGATTATTAATTGATTAATATCATGTTTATGCTTAATTTTATGATTATGATTTATTTGGACAATATTTCCTCACATATATAATATATTTTTAATAATTTATTTTTTATTTATTTCGAGTGTTATTTTTATTTCTTCATTTTTTTTTCAGTATAAATAAAATTCACAGAGGAGAGCTGGACGTTCGGACGGAAGGTGAAGAGAAGAGGAGAGTTACGTAAAAACAGGCTGAAGGAGCTGCTAATTGATTGGATGATATTTCTTTTTGGACTGGACTTCACGTCTAGTGGCTTGGAGGTCCCATGAAGCAGCTATTTTAGTTATTATTTGCTTCCTCGATTAGAAGGTGTGAGTGGGTCATTCGGTTGAGATTGATTTGTTTTTCTTGGAGGAAGTCATACGTTGGGTGAGTAAAAGAAAGAGAGAGACGGGCAGAAAAAGAAAACGGCAGCTACACATGAAGAAAACCTGCATCAGGACAGCACATATGCAGAAACTTACCTGGAACTCACGGCTGGAACTTAGACAGTAGCATAAATACATACAAAACTCAGCACATGCAATGACAGCACACAAGCAACACAAACATGCAGCTCATGGCACACTTGCATAAAGCAACAAGCACAACAGAAAAATAAAGCACCTGCAGCTCACACTCACGGTTCACATGCAGAAAACAGAAAATAGAAAAAAACATGCATCACTTGGGCCCACGCAGAAACACACACTCGGGAAGCACATGCAGGAGGAGAACAAGCTGAAATCACTCGGCCAATCAACACATGCAGCACTCGAACCTCAATGCAGAAAATAAAGTGAAAAGCAATCAAGGCACACTTGCTGCAGAAAGTTGCAAAAACACATGCAAGCATCATTCACGGATGCAGAGAACAAAGAAAAGCATGCAGAAAAGTAACACACAGCATGCAGAAAAATGAAGCAGAAAATCACGGAAGTTGACAGCAACCATGGCATCTCACGTGCAGCAGCTCTCATCACATTAAAGCAGAAAGTCAAAGCAGGAAAAACAACACATGCATCACTCAACTCACACATGCAAAAAGCAGAAAAGTTGGACAGCTTACAACTCACGGCAGCACAACTTACATGCAGCAGAATTTCCACCGAAAACATATACAGCATACATCAGTTCAGCAAAGCAGAAAATAGAAAATCACACATGCTGGAGCCCACAGCACATGCAGCACACGGCAAGATGCAGAAAAAAAAGATGCAGAAAACAAGCATCACGGCTGGAATTCATGCACCGAAAACATGCATAAATCACGGACAGAAAATGAGAGGGCAGCAAACACAAGCTGACCTATAAAACTAAGGGGCTGGAAGCTTAGAAGGAGAATGGACACACACAGAATTTTACTCTGCACTTGAACGTTGCAGCAGAAATTGTTTTTCTGTTTTCATTTCAGACTTGAGTTTACGTAGAGCTAGTTTTTATTCTGTTTTCATTTCAGATTAAAGGGGATCGGGGGAGAATCGGTGCGTGAAAAAAATGAGAGAGGATAGCTAAAGGGAGAGGAGTGAGTCGGTGGAGGATTAAGTGAAGGAGAAGTGCTAGAGTAATTTAATTGGTTGGGGATTGTCTTGGTTAAAAGTGAGAGATAGCTGGAGTGAGAGTAGAAGAAGGTACGGAAGAGCTGGTTTGCAGTTTGGTAGACGCCGAACGGAACTCCAATTATTTACGGAAAGGAGAGGGAGTCTTCAAGTCTTATTTTCTCTTCACTTTTATGTTTTTATGTTGTTTTGTTGTGTTTTATTTTAATATCATCATGAACAATGTTTATTTTATTTTTATAGTATTTGTAATAAATATGTTTGGCTAATTTTCATACTAAGGTTAGAGGTGAAGTTTAATGATTTGGGAATTGTTTTCGGATCGTCGATAAATTTATTTTGCGAGTTTGATCGATTGAAGGATTTTATTATTGAAAATTTTGATTATCTATATATTTATCTTGATTCATTGTGATTTCCGAATACAGTGAATGCTTGAGAAATCCATGTGATAGTCAAAAGAGTTTTGTAAGTGTTTTAATCATCGATCGCTCATGCTCAATCATTGGTAATTATTTTCTTGATCGTAAATGCTAAATCTTCCAATTAAACGGAATCATTATTCTAGTTTAATTGAAGTAATTCGATCAGAAACAATATTTTAAATTATTAAACGGATCCTCGAAACCTTAGTCTTTTTCCATATCAACACAGCTTGTCATTCTAGTCTTATTTTGTTACGTCAAAAATCATCATTTCAATAACCTCATTTTATTTTCAATCGCGCATCTTTTTTAGTATTTTATTTTCATTTGTTTAAGAGAATTTTTCACATAAGTCAATCCCTGTGGATTCGACCCTGTAAGGTAGTACAACACCTGTATACTTGCAGGTAAAACTGCACTAAATTTTAGTTCATTAATTTGAGTTAAGGTTTAGGCGCAACAATACTGCATGAAACATAATATTATATAGGGGATAATAGAGTATGGTGTGGGACATACTCCAAAGGAGGAAGATATTGGAGCTGTCATATGCATGGTCATTTGGCAGCAAACTAGTCCTTTAGGTCA
Source organism: Carya cathayensis (assembly GCA_011037825.1). Classification (NCBI taxonomy): domain Eukaryota; kingdom Viridiplantae; phylum Streptophyta; class Magnoliopsida; order Fagales; family Juglandaceae; genus Carya; species Carya cathayensis. Next base: position 65,505 of record QGSO01001004.1, read on the forward strand.
TATTTCATACTGAATCCATCACGATTGGAAACTATATTAGGGATCCTAATATAACAATGGTGTAGATGACATCAAAATTGGTAACTTGAAAATGGGTAAGTTTTAGATGCCACTGGGTATTTGTATTTGAACACTTGTAAATGAAAATGTTTTTTTACAATGGTGTAGATGACATCAAAATTGGTAACATCAAATGGGTAAAATAAGATGCCACTGGGTATTTGTATTTGAACACTTGTAAATGACCATGTTAAATTTTAGGGAATTAAGACAACTTTGGGCATATTGCAGCAGATCTGTGTTTGTAATGCA